>JAKCOX010000011.1:18225000-18310000 GCA_022605575.1 Laterallus jamaicensis coturniculus
CCAACTGGTATTATTCACAAGTACCATCAATCACACATGAGCAACCTCCATCGCTGCTCCCCAGAACATGAAAACCCAGCTCACCTCGAACTTCTGGTAGCACAGTGGTCCTGTTTGTGGCTAAGGCTCTCTTCTATTGTTCAGAGCTTTTCTCTAGTTCTATTTTAACCCTAGCAAGTCATGTTGAAGCTGACAGTAAAAGGGAAGGAAAAACCTATTCAATTAAAACATCTTTACTGCTATTTAGCATGCAGATGAGCCCCTCAGCAATGAGGAAATTAGTGTTTTATGGTGAAGCATTTATATAGTTTATTCTATATTTGAACCATAATAAATTACATCCATTTTTTACAAGAATTATAACTGACATGCTGTCAGAGCTGTACATGTACAGCCTTAGAAATATACATAATACTTTGAAAGCTGTCACATTCAGTACAGTTGTAAACATCACCCTGGGTTACCAAACTGTTATCTTGAGGTTTACTTCTCCAGATAAACCATGAGATCTTCACACATTTCAACCAGAGAAAAATCAGTTCTCCCTCAAACAGTCGCACGGTAGTTTACCGCTCGTGCTTAAATGCGCTGCCTCACACTAGCTGGAGTTCCAGTTTGGGTCTGTTTGCAAAATATCCTTGGTCACAGACTTTGTTGTTAGGACTGAGGAAACACCATGGTGACTTGGTGTCCTCCCTCATGCTGGCATTCTTTAACCTAAAAGTGCCTCTGTAGTTCTAGATAATTCATTCTGCTGAAGAATATTTAGATTTACGTAGTATGTTGCCATGCCCTTTCTACAGCATTGATTTGTGTGCTGTTCCTTATGAAATACTTGTTGCCTTTCCATAAATTTATTGCATTTAAAAAAAAATAATATTGGAGAATGATAGCATTGTGGGATTCTCTAGGAGGGTTCAATTCTTGTTCTTCAGGATGCTGAAATAAAGCTACCTCGAATGTTGCCTAATAATGGAAAGAACTTTTTTTACTCCCTTGTTTAACTATTTCAGAGTAGAAAACAAATGCAAAAAGAACAAGGGTATCCAATTGGAAATTTAATATAACTCAGTAATGAACTCTAGTTTGACCTTGAATGAAGAAGATTTTAGGCAGAGTTGTGATTCAGTTGCAGAAAGAAGTGGTTAAATCGTGTCATCTCTGCCTCCAGAAGAGTTCAGCCAGGATCCTGCAGCACATTATCTGCCTGTAGACATCTCCCCCAAAACAAACCCAAGGGCTTCTGTGGGACTTGGACTGCTGCAAGACGTGTTTGGCTGCTAAATGAAGGAATTGAAAAAAAGCGTGCTGAAAAAGTTTTGCCATCCAGGAGGGATGTGAACCTAGGTTTTGGCTCCTGAAGAGAACCTGAAGCATGGGGACTGGTGGCATGGTGTCCTGTTTCTGTCCTGTTTCAGGTAGCACAGGTCAGGGCAGGTGATGACCCTCACATCTTCATCCAAATGAGGTTTCTGGGTCTGAACAGAGCCAAGTTTGAGGCCCTGGAGAGCCAGAAGGTCAAAAAACCTGAGGGACAGCAAAAGGTTCAGCTGCCATCTGAGCTCAGCAGCAATAAACCTGTGAACCTGAGTGAAAATTATATGTTTACACCTGATCTCAGCTGGCTCTATCTCCTCTTGTGTCAACCCCTAAGAGCCTGCCAGTACTATATAATTTTTTTCACTTCAGGTGGTAGAGGTCTACACCAGAAAACCATCTCCTTGAATGGAGTTGGATACTTTTCCACCAAAGAACAGGAAAATATCTTTCCATTCTCCTTAGGTCTATTTGTTTCAGATCTAGTAAGACCAAACCTCATCAGGACTCCTGCTGTGATGGGCTCTGTCACACAGAGAAGAGGTGCCCAGCCCCAAGAGCACCCACCATACACAGCAACACTTTCGCTGCTGTTACAGTTAATTTCCTCCTCTCTTTGATCCATCTAAATTCAGCATGCATTATCCTTCTGTTATTTATGTAAATGTTTAGATTAGGTAATATTTTAGTCTACAATGAATGACACCATAATCCTCCTTATTCTTTTCCTTTATCATAAATATTTAGTTTGTTTTTAGCTTGTGGGACTAAACACAACATCGTTTTCATTACTGTGAAATCTTCCCCTTTTCTTCTCCTGCAAGCATCCCTGGTCCCCTGGCAGTACTCTGCCTCCCAGAACAGGCTAATATTGCTTGCATTACTGCAGGATTACCACAGTGAAGTATACACTTGGTATTATAATTCATAATGTTGCTTTAAAAGATTAACCACTCCCACGGCTGTGTCTGGTAATTACAGAGCAGACTTTATTTTTTTTAATTTTTTTTTAAACAAAGAACAGCGTGCACAAAATGACTGGCAAGGAGGTAAGTGTTTGGGGTGTGCTTTGTTTTTCAAGCTCAAAGAAAACCAGATGCAAAATTGATAAAGGAGAATGAGAGTGGGTTTTAAGATGAGATACTTCAGTATATTAGTAATTTAACAGATTTATACGAAGGAGGTGGCACAGTCAGCCCCTGGAATGTCACAGACTGATGCAATTGGCAATTGCCAGCTCAGATGACTTCCACGAACAAATCCAAAATAATTAATAGACCTTCTGGAGTTTTCCAGGCAAGTGAATGTGCTGGTGAAAGAGCAGTAGTTGGTTTTAGCCTGTCAAGGTTCATTCTTTTTCAAAACTCCAGTCCTCCCTTGATGCCCTCTAATGGTTTTTTGAAACACCAAAATGTTTTTGCATGAACAACGTTACCCATTGTGCTTCAGTTAAATGCGTTTCGACGTCAGACTGCTACCTACCCCTTCCTGAGGGGATCTCCAGGGAGGGTAGCCAGATTGACTTTAATCGGCCAAAGACAAAGAATGGGTTCTTAATGCGATAAACCGATCGAGTGTGCAAAGTCACATTAATATGTGGGAACTCGATCAGCTTTTATTAAGGGATCAGGAAACGGTTTAATTGCTGAGTGACAAGAGCATGTGTTTGTTTAATTGCTTGTTTGTGTTTATTGCAAACCATTGGGGAACACAGTAATTCATCCCATTGTTGTTTAAAAATGTGGGTCTGGCACCCATGCCAACTGCACACCACGACACTGGTCTTCTACCAAGTGGTGTTTCATCAACGTTTACCACACTCCCATTTGGCAAGGATGACAGTCCTTAGAGCAACAAAGTGGGATTCTTCTTCCAGTCACTGCTCGCTTGGCTTATCCAGAGCCAGCCACACTGTGAGAAGGTTGGAGATTTTGTACTTAAATGAGGAGTCACTCGCTGTCGGTTAAATGAAAGTAGCATTTAAAGACTGCTGCATGGTAGAGCAACCCTTAACGGATTGTTCTATCTTTCACAGCTGGAGATGTAATGCTTGCACACTCCTGCAGAAAACTCCTAAAAGATCTCAGAGCCTGAGGCAAAGTCCATTGAAGCTGTTGGTGTCTTTCCGTTTGTTGGACTGGCCTTTGATCAGGCACTAATGCATAGCGATAGATTTCTATACCTTTTCTGAATGAGGTTTTAGCGTCGAATTGTTCCCTGCTGTAGGATTGCAGCAGTCCTGGGGATAGATCTGCTTTCTTGGCTGGAGCTGACCAGAAGTCTCGATAGTACAATGAGAGCTCGCCCTTCGTGCTGGGAAGAAGTATTAGGTTTGCTGTGAATCTACATGAAAAGTCCCTACCTAGCAATCATTCCAAATATAAAGTTTCCCGAGATACTACTATTTCTTGCCTGCTTTTTCTTGCCTTACTTTGGAAGGTAGAGTTTTCCATCCAGGAGCACCAGCTGGAAAGGCTTTCCTTCCTGTTTTCTCTGAATTAGCCATTTTAAATACTTTCTTGATGGAGCTGGATAGAAGGTTGCTAATGATTAGGTTTTATAACTGGCTTTCCAGTTCGGTATCCAGCACCATAGAATGCATCTACTCCTGTAGATGGAGCCTAGGAATAGTCGTATCAATATACATTACAGGCTTGTCATAACTCACTCATTTCCTATTTCAAACAGGAGGAAATATACTTGAACATATCTGTTGTATCTGTCAAGACTTCTCATTTGTCAAACTATTAGTGGTCCCTCTGTCAACATAAATAAATCTGTCCATAAATCTTGACAGGTATAATCATTTGTTGCATTTGAAAGGCAAGTCTCTAACATTAGACCCCTTTTGATTCCTAACATGATTATCTTTAAAGAAAGACATTTCAGATGCCTTCTGAATCTGGCCTCTGTCAAGTGATTTCTCCGCTCTTGCTGAGTTATCTACTCTTACGAAGTAAGCAAAGGCATAGTTCCTGCTGTCAACTCTCTTGAAGACCACACGAATCATTGGCATCGTAGCAGCTCTGAGGCCCTATCCTGCAAATCTTATGTTCCTGTTTGTCAGACTAGGCTCCAGATACACTTATTGTTTGTTACAACTAGGTTTCTCATTCCTATTCTGAGCTGTTCTTCTGGCACTGGTTGTCCCTTCTTTACTTTTGGGAAGCTATCAAAGAACATTCTTTGAAGGTATTCCATCTGACGCTGCCGGTCTTTTCAGTGCTGTTGTTGTTGGCAAACAATCCATACCCATACAAGAGAATTAAGCCTCTGAAATGGCCGTTTAAATATGGGCTAGCATAACTTCAGATTGAATTCCATAATACCAACACGCACTTTGCAAGCTCCCCTGCTGCTTTGGGGCATGCTGAGCAGCTCCAGCCTTACAAGGCTCTCCAGAGACATATGAAGTGACCTTGTTTCTGTGCTTGATGGCTTTATGGTAGTAATTTTGCCTGACTGATTAAGTTAACAGTTATTCCGTATTCACCAAAGTGGAATGTGAAGTGAAGGTCTTTGGCCAGAGTTTGGTGTCTCGGCAGACAGCTCCGGCACATGACCCAGAGACTGGTCAGTGCACAAGTGCCAGAAGGCAAACAGTGGTTCCACAGACAGCATGGCTTCCCAGCATTCACTCCCACACAGAAAACCTAAGGCTTTTGCAAATTAGAGTGAGTGAGGAAATTGCTAGGGCTGGGTTTGTGGGAACTGCAGAGTGAAGACTGGATCCCCAAGGAGCTCCAGCAGGAGCCAAGGTGCTTGGAACCCAAGCTGCTGTGGTGTCACAGGTATGCCCAATGCATACTGGCATGGGAAATTAGTTAGCTCATGCTGGAGGATCCCAAGTCTAATGTTTTCCCATCAGTCTTCTGACAGTGAAGAAAGGAAAACTCTAGTGTTTTTCATAAAATGTATTTAAAGTTCTTCATTTTCCCACTTTTCACCTTTCTGCACCTTCAAATCATCTGTGGTTTGCTGCAGCAAAGATTTTTAATTGACAGCATTTCAACTTGTGCTCTAGAGAGACTCATTACTTCACAGGTTCTTTAGCTTCATGGGGCCTTGATGCTATGAGGGATATTTCTTGCTTTCTTCAATGGATCCTTACCACTGAAACTAATTCTTTGAACTACAGAAGAAAACTGTCTATCCTTTTGCCCCTGACCTGATGATGCTTTGTATGGGATGTCCAGATGCAGTGTCAAAATGCAGCTGTTAAATAAGGTTCCCATCTGGAACAAAGATCTCGATGCAGTCAGTTATTGACCAGCAACTTTTTTTCAATGTAAAGTTAGAATTTAGGATACTTCACTGGAGTGGACAAGATGCAAGAGCTGTAGACATCTAGTTTCATATCCCAACCTGGTAGGCTGGTAGTAAGGGAGGGAGTTCAGTCCTTCCCTGCACAGCGGGGAATATAGAGCAGTATCATGCTACATTTGTGTACCAAATCTGTTTTAATTAAAATACATAAAATTACCTTAATTAAAATGCTTAGAAATATTTAGTCAAAGAGGGCAGTTGTCCATAACCTTGCTGACAGAATGCATTAAGACTCTTCTTTGTAAAATATGTGGAAGCCAAGGAGGTAAATGCTGTGCTTTTATGAGGCTGCATGATATGGGAAATATGCTTAAAAGAAGAATACCAGCTCACCTGAGTTCATACCAACCCCTGCATAGGTCAGTACCTTTGGAGAGTCTATCGGACTCCACAGTCTTTAAGTGAGAACTTCTGAAGGTCTGGTTTATGGTGGTAGATTATGCCTCGATTAATCTACACCCTGGCTTTCTGTGCCTATCAGTGCTCCTTGAGTAACCAGCATCCACTAGATCTCACCACTGCTGTTTCTGGTTGTCTTTCTCCAGGCTAGGAGGGATTCTGGGCTCTGCAGCTTCCTTTTTTTGTTGACTGGCAAGATGGTACTTTGTCAGGTAACTGCTGTTGCCACCAACTGCAAAGCTCGCTGCATCTAGGGTATAATGACACCTTCTGAGCCGCTTCTTTTATGCGTTAACCTACTTGGAAACAGAGGCTCATGTGCAAATTCCCTGTGTATTTTGTGAAGGCTGGAACATAAGCCAGATCTGAGCTGAATTTTTCCCCCTTCCAAGAGCCAGCTGAATCAAAATCCCCTGATGCAGACATCCCCAAATTTCATGGGTGCAAAAGATGTCTTGATCCAAATTTTGCAGTTTGCTCCCATCTCTGCTTAAAACATAAAATGTATGTTTTTAGGAAAAAAGGATATAAACATCTTGTTCATGTTTGAGCTGAGAATGTCTTTTTTCTGTAGGCTGTCAACACAACTTCAAATGCATGCAGCCTGTCCAATCTGACAGACAATTTGCATATTCGTGGAATACTAACGCCAAGTTACTGTATACATTTGTACATGAAAGCATTAGAAAGTTTGAAGGATTAAAGGTGGAAATGTATCCCCCTCGGCCTCGATTAAAGATCAAGACAGCACATCAATAGATGGCAGACAAATAACTGCTGCTTTGCTGCTTGGAATGGCTTAACCCAAAAATAATAAAATCCGAGCTATTTCCTAGGACATAAATAGCTGAGGGCTTTGCACGTGCTAATTGCTGGAGCGTTGTTTTAGCCTTTTGAGAGTGTAATGTGGCATCTGGCACATGGAGTGTGAGCCCTCTGACACAGTGACCGCCTTTTTGTTCTGCACTAGCCGCACACCTGGGACACAGCTAGAGATCCAAGAGCCACCCCAGCGTCAGTGCAAAAACACTGATGTCTAGGTCTGCACCTTCCTCAGCTTACTCTTGGGTCCTGGAAAGTTCTTTGAGGCCAGATGGAGGTGCTTGGCCCATGCAAAAGCGACTTAGTTTGTGACAAGATGGGTGTCAGGAGGAGCAGCAGGTGCTCAATGGTTTTCCGTAGAAAGATGCTTGCTTGGCTGCATGCGTCAAGATATATTTTGGAGCCTGGCTCTAGACACGCTGATTTGAGAATGGAGACTTGGAGTCTTGAACACAAAATATGCTAAGGAACACTTCTGTGTGGTTCCTCCTAACAATCAAAACCTGATATTATTTATTTTACTTTTACTAAAAAATAACATAATAAGACGTTCTGCGTTTGGCCAGTGGATATGATGTAGGATCAGACATTGGCAGCGTAGGATATAGAGAAAAGCCGGAGCTAGTCAAACCTTTCCCTCCCAGTCTCTGATCCAAAACATGAATATTCCTTTGATTCAGAAAGGCTTGGGCCAGCTTTTTTCGTAAACGGTTGCACGTCTCTGCGCTTTCTGGCTGGGGGGAAGTGGAAGTGGCAAAGCCTCAGATACCTGGGAACCGAGAGCTGAAAACTCTCCTGGAAACTTCTCATGGTCTAACGAAATTCCCGGGCCAGCTTCCAGCCTGGGCGGATGCAGACAACCAGCCAAACTGAACCACCAAATCTGTCGAGATTCAGCCATCGTTTATGAAAGAGGACTGGGATTTTTGAGGGAGTTTCTAGGAGCTGAACACCCAAATCACTCTCTGAAGAAAAAAAATAAGGCCAGTGGAACTTTCACTCTTTTCTTGTACTGCACTGAAAATCCTTGTCTGTTCCCTTTGCGTGTTCCTAAGACCTCAGGCAACACTTGAATTATAGATATACCTCTCCACCAAAATTAGAAAAGCACAGGAGTTTAGCTGTGGTTGCTGAAATTCTGTAATTTATCACACCTACCCAAAAAGCCCCAGGCTACACCAAAACTCTTGACCACAGAGCGCCCTGTGCTGTCACAAGAAAGGTCTAACTCTAGGTACCCTGGTTAGAAAACGTCAGCTTTAATGCAGCCAGAAAAATTATGTTTTTGTTTTAAAGCACATTACTCAAAGGCTGAGATGCCTTTCTACTGGGAGCAGCATTACAAAGCCAGTCTCTGCCTGGTTGTCTACTCCAACATGGATCTGACAATTTACATGCAGTAAAAGCTCTCTCATGCGTTCACAGTTTGAGATGACCTCCATATATTTGTTTAAAAAATAATTAGGCTTGCTTAGCTTTTGTACTGTTGCGTTTTCCTTTTCTTTTTCTTTTTTTTTTTTTTAAAGTAGCTTTTCCTGTAGCACTCCCAGGCCAGTACAATGCTGGCTTTTAAAAGTGATTTGTCTCTTACCAGGCAGTTTAAAAGTTTACTTCCTAAGTCCTTGCAAACCAGCAATACAAGATGACTAAAGAAAAAAAATAAATAAAATCTCCTGGGGATTGTTTTTATAGTAACAGTGAAAGCTTAAAATGTTGCAGCAGCAACCAAATTATTTTCTTGTAGTGGAAACAATACCAACAACTAAGTCTACTTACAAACCAATTTAAAGGTGCCCATAAAAATGACTAACAAATGAGTGCTACATTTCTTTTTATCATTAAGTCCTTATAAAAAATGGCAGTTTGAAGGTTAGTAATTTGGTCAATTATTTCCCCTCTACAGTCATGGTTGTTCAGTAGTTAAAGGATATGTAAAATATGGATATATACATACTGGTATAGTCTAATATTTTCATGTGGTTTAGGATGCAGTTTACTTACTAATGAAAAATTAGGTAGGCATATGCAAAATTTAGCCATAGGGCAAAGTTTGATTTTGGACAAAATTTTTAACGACATGCTCTTGACTAAATTTAATTTCTATAACACTCAAATTGCTCACAACAGGGGTGTCCAAAGATGCTTTGGAGCACAGGGGAGTATTTTGTCCCATGACTAAACAAGTGACTTACTGAGTGCAGTGGAAATCAAACATTTAAAATATTAATAATTACTAATGTTATTTTTTGAGATTTTTTTTTAAAAGCCGTATGTGCTACCCTTAGTTAGGTAATTACTTTTCAAATTCTGTTGCTAAAAATGGTACTTGCCTGCATCTAAGCCCCCCCCATCACTCTTGAAAATGGCACTTATGCTCTTAAGTTGCTTAGGTTGGTTTTGAAATCTTTGCCTGATATTTCGTCATCTATCTACGGTCAGTGGCCCTTTCTATACCTGCAAGTAGTAAAAACTATATTACTCCCTCTGAAAGTAAAGAGCTAAAAAATAACACAGGACTTAGTTTAGTCAACAAGAAGGCAAAATAGAAAACTTGAAATAAGACTTAAAGCTCTGGCTGCAGGGCAGGGAAATGCTTCAAACCGGACTTTCAGCAGTTACTGGACTAACTCCATGTCCATCGCCGTCGTTATCTGGGCTCCCTGTGCCTGGTACAGGACTGTTTTCTGGGACACGTGAAAATCTTAGATCATTGGGGTATTGCTAAATATTGACCCTGTGGGACATGTCCCACTGCATTCCTCTGCTAGGATGTGGGATGCAGGACCAGTTACTCCAGTCACAACTATTTTACCTGCCCAAATGAGTTTATCAAGTCCTACACAGAAAAAAGCTTCCTAGTCTGAAAGCTCCCCAAAGCTTATGTTAGCTAATAATTACCTTCTGCTTTGCATTAGTACTGGTAACAAGAGATTTTTTAGAAAGTAAGTTCTAGTCCATAAGATTGAGATTGAGTCAATGACCTCCCAAGACAAAAGATTTCATAGTGCTGAGCACTTTTCAAAATGGCCACCACTACTGTGAGAAACTCTGTTCCAGTGTATATAAAACATAGTGGAATAATAACATCTCATTTGATTATACAAAGTAGTTTTTTTCCTTAGTGTTTTAGTTCTCAAAATTCCCAGAATACACTACATTGAAACTGTTCACTTGAGAAATTAAGTACCGTATGTGATAAGACAGTCATGTGAAATTTTTAAGCTGTCATTAAAAACGATTATAATTAGGACAAACTATATGAAAATGCTTTAAAATTGAGACCCTGGTGAATTAAAAATTAAGGGGTATATTATGTATTATCATGTTGAAGGGCAGGGATTTACGCGTGTAACTCCCATTAACACTAATGTGAGTTGCATTCATAAATCCCCATGCCTTGCGATGAGCATACACCCCCTCGTTTGTTTTCGCTGAACAACCTTGGCGTTCGCAGTGCTCCAACACAATACCTCTGCTGGTGGAGAAGGAGCAAAATGGGAAATCAGAAGCTTAAACTGTTCTCCCTTACAAAACAAGGCCCCCAGATAGAGCAGAAGATAATTCATCGAAGCACTAGCTGTACTCCCATGAGTAAGATTTACTTAAGGAAAGTAACCATCATAGCGTTTACTCTTCCCTGCGACTCCTCCTGTGCTTTTTCCCACGCTTAATAACTAGGGGTTGGGCTGCAATCATTTTTATTATGTCTCTAAATGCAGGAAGGCTGTTGCTGGGGGTGGGCTTGTAAAAGCAGTTCAGTCGGGAGCCTTCAAAAGGAGCCACTTTCACAGCAGTGTGCGAGTGGCAAGCCAACATGTGCTGTAGTGGCAGTGGGCATAGACAAAACGCATCTCCAACCCTGGTGAAGGTGTAGGGATGAAGTCTGAGCAGTGAAAGCTCTATGCAGTGGCTGTACTGGGCTTTGAGTCACTGTCGGGTGAGGGATAAGCTGCTGAGCATTGGGCTGGGAAGGGTCGCCAGTTCACTTTAGTTTAAGTCTGAGAATAGCTGGTGCTTTCATTATAGCCCCAACATAAAAACTTGGTGTCTTGAGGCTTTTACTGGAAAAACTTGCAGCCCTAATTATTCTAAGAGAAACTTTAGCAAGTGAACCCTAAAAGTTGATTTTTTCATTTTCTTTTTTTTAAATTCATCTGTATATAGAAAGAAATTTTGTGAAAGTGGTCATGAAGTCTGTCTTATGGTCTCTTCATCCCATCTGCTCCTTTCTGCACCCTCGGATTTGGCTGTGCTGACACCACTAAGGTAAGCTAGTTCATCCGTAACGTGGGATTTGTTGAGGGTCTCCTTCTCACACTCAATAGAAACGTCCTGTCCTACTGCTTTTATAAATGAACCCATATTACTACTATTTAAAATACATTAAAAGAACAGTCATATTACCACACCATACCTTACAGCAAAAAAAATTAGCCAGCAAACCACAACTCATACCTCCTACCTTTCTATGGCATTGCAAAGTTGTAATTACAACATATTTTCCCCAAGGGCAAAATAAATATATCTAAATAAAATAGATACAGAGAGAGTCAGTACATCTCCTATTTTATTAATTAGCACCTGAGCGAAATGTTTTTTCCTGCCTGTTGCCAAGCCAGAAAAAGCACTGATGAATTTTCAAGGAAAGTAATGAATGCCAGGTTTATTTCTTTATTGGTACCTGTGGATTCTGTTGTATTGCTTGTTAACAGATGCAAGTGGGCAATATAACTATTACATCAGGCAATAATACAGAAAACCAGGCAGTTCCTAAGCAACAGCCCAGCACTGATTCTTGCCAGCTATTCTCTAGGATTCCCTCAGACACAGTAAGTGAAGAGGAGTTGGACAATATAGTCTAATTTTGAGAAAGGAATATAGCATGAAACTGGTGATTTTCAAAATCATATTTTTGCAGATTTCTTACCAAATCAAAAGAGCTAAAATTGAAAACTGTCAAAAACATTTCAGCTCAAGAGCTGCATAAACTTTTCTATTGTTCAGGCAGCTAAACAGACACAGCTATTTTGCTTCATACCTTGCCCACAAAAAAAAAAGTGAAAAAATAAAGATCATAATAATAGAGCCTCTTCAGCTTGTTGGACTGAAACTGGATTTTGCAGTGTTTCTTTTTGCAGACTCGCTCATCAGTTTAGCCTAAAAGTAAAACATTTTTCATCTGTATGAATTCCACGGTCAGTCAAATCTGGACGCTGATGGAAAAATTCACAATAAATCATTCTGTTTAAGCCATGTAGACTGTGTGTGTGTGCGCACACATAATTTGGTGTGTACACAAGATAAAAAGGTGTATTTCAAAGCAATGTCACCCTCAGATGTCACTAGATGATAGTTTCTAAGCCTACACATCACATACTGTAAAAAGGACATCTGCTTTATATATAACTGGGGATTCAATGGAGCAGCAAAGCTGGGATCGTTTTTATTATCCATAACTTTCCTTGCAATGGACCAATCCAAGCTTGGACTCTCTCACTATTTGGAGAACACTGTTTCCGCACTTTGGTGTAGTCCAATATGGCACTCTGTGTCAAGATCAGGTTGTGAGCCAAACTTCTATGAGGGATAGCACTCTTTCATCTAACTATGGATGATGTCCTTTCAGAAAACAGTTTATATTTAGAATAAATAAGAACAGACATACATGCACATGTGCATTCATTTATGGACCTAAATGCACATGCTTCCAGGAGCACAAACACGAATAAACAAGAATAAGATACTGTAAACCATATGTTCTCTGGGTTTGAATGCTCCATTGGTTTCCATACACCATGTAAGGTTCTGGTCTGCTAAGGGAGCAGAAGTAAGTTCAATGCAGGAGTGTGGGGTGCTAACAGTTTTACCTTGCATGGGAGCTGGGCAGTGGTGGGGTGTTTCACTGAAGACTGTGATTATTTTTTTAAAAGAAAAAGAAAGGGAGGGGGAGAAGGAAAACTGATGATATTTCCAAAACAAAATTCTATGTTGAAATATTTGAGTTATGGGCCAAAATACATTCCTTTTTTAGCCAAAAAACCCACCCAAAAATCAAGCTCATTCATGAGAGCTATGGTTTGCATGCCTCTAGCATCCTTTTCTCTGGATTGTCTCCCCTCTTTGTATTTCACAGTAACATGTTAGGAGTGTGCAAGACAGAGACACCGAATCTCTGGGCACAGTGGGATGTGTAGCTGAAGGGGCAGCAGACACACAGGTAGCCAGGCCATTGCTTCCACCCAGGTACCAACGCAGCAGTTGTGCTTCAGTAGCTTTTCTCTTTTCTTTCCCAAGCTGTTCTGTTTTTCAGGTGTTAAATATTTTTCAAATAAGCTATAAAATATGGTTTGAGAAACTGACACTTTTTACTCCCTCAAAGGGGGAGAGAAATATGCACCTCAATGCAAACCTTATTTTCTATTAGAAACTGGGTTTGGTGAAACAAAGTCACCCAACCATACAACCCGTGCTCCACACAATTTCCACTCCTCCTCCCTTCCCAATCTCTGCCCCATCCTCTGCCTGCCTGATGTATGTTGACATGAGAATTAAATCCCTAAGAAGTATGAACACTTTAGCTTTAACAGAAAGCCAGGTTACTATTCCTAGAATGGAAAGTTAAATGAAATCATGCTGGGAGCAAATTCCTATTGATTTCTTCAGGATTGATCAGAAACATTTGTCAAACTTTTGTTTTCTTTCTGTCCTACGTCTTCTTTAGACACATAGTTAAACATACTAAGGAACGTTTACATTTTAAAAACGTGTTCTAAGGTCTTTATATAAACATACATGTAATAAAAGTGACTGGTGATTTATATTATCTGTATACATTCAGATACTTTATTTTCTAAGCCAAGGTTTTAAAAAATAGGTGCCTAAATTCAGACACCTAAGTCTATGTTTACAGTCTTTGGTTGCCTGATTTTTCAAACATGTAAGTACTCAGAAACTTTTTTTTTTCCCCCTGTTAAATTTAGGTGACTACAAGTTTTGGACAAAAAATTATGTTGGGCTGTTTTTCACTTGTTAGAATCAGAAAGGGAAGGTTAAGGAAGATTATAAACATGCAAAAGATGTAAAGGCAAAACATTTTTTAAAAGCCCCTATAAATCCATGGCGTTTTCCCACATTTAATTGAAGAAAATGAGTTGTATAAGGCTTATGAGAACAATGCAGCAGATTTATGCTTGCTAACTGAATTCGACCTAAAGCCCTCCTCCAAAGCATTTGTCCTTTCTTCTTTAGGTTCACACTAAGGCCTCCGGGTTTCAAAAATGTGTGTGTGCTTCTGCACCTCATGTATATACGTATTCAGTGTGCACATCCATGCCAACAGTTTTACAGCAAACAGGCTTTTTGCATGTGCAAGTCTCTGAGGGTTGTATACTGGAGGTGTGGGGGGGTAACTGTGGGTGTAAATCCGGTGGGCTGTCACACACACAGCTATAACATGTACAGCTGCATTAATACTTTAAAAAATAACCAAACAGCTATCAAACACCAGTGAGAAAAATTATACAGTTTTAGACACCTGGTCCTTGAAACAGTAATAATAGAAACCCCCTAAAAAGTGACTGTAGATCTTGAAATTATGTGGTTCAGCTTTCAAAACCTGCCCCTGTGTTCCCCTCATAAGCACAGGTCGTTCAGGCAGTGTCAGATTTGTGTTTTTAATTGCAAGCACAAATCATTTTTCTAAGGCAGTAAACATAAACTACCACTGTTCCAAAATCTAAAGGGAGAAAGTTAACATTTAAAAAAAAATAGCCAAAAGAAAAAGGAACAAATAAATATATAACAAGAAAAAGTTAGTGGAGCAGCTGTGTAAATAATACGAACAATGTTAAAGAATAAAAGGAAACTGCCAGAGCCACTTGGGATGAGGAGAGAGCCTAAAATCACTGATTGCCCTAGCTAGGTCTTGCCTCTTGGTTGTGCCTGTTATTTTCTGCTAACTCCAGGTCTGCCTGAAAGGCACTTTCTTGAAAGGCACCGGAAGAAGGGAAGGAAAATGAGGTTATCCCAAATGAGGTTATACCATAAAATAATCTACTACCATTTGGTAAGGGCACAGGAATAGAGAATGAAGAGATGGTTTAATATTAGGACTAGAAGCTGCATGAAGCAATTAGTGGAGCATTTTCTTCATTCATCAGTGCAGAGCGAATGTTGAATTGTGTTGAAGTCAATGAAAATTTTTCATGGTTTGGCTGCAGGCTTTGCTGAATGACACTGCTCGTCCATAAAACTGCTCTAAACCTCAAACACCGAGCTGCATTTGCACACCAGGAGCTCCGAACCTGGAAGCTAGCAAGGTAAGAAAGGCATCCTCTGATGTCCTGGGGGCAGGGGACCTGTGGTTTTGGACCTAGTGGGTGAGATCTCCAATCTTAGTCTGAATTTTGTAACAGTTTTCAATGCCTTAATGATAGACTAGGATCAGCAGAGAAGAATAAATACATCAAGTAATGTGTAAGTTCTGTTGCTTAGGAATTGCATATAGCAAATCAATAATATAAAATACCCCAGTTTAGAGATCTGTTGCTTGGATGTGTAAGGATGTAGATTCAATTTCTGAGACTTTACTAATAGAAAAGACACTAGGAAGAAATTATTAGTTAAATCCTAATGATTACTTTTTGTCAGGTGTAATCCTTACTTTGTAAGTGAATGCAAGGCTTTGAAAAGGAGACAGGAATGCTCTCCTGGACAGGAACTCCATACTTCTCTACAGAGACCCAGTGTGAGGTTGGGGCCGTGCTGCTGTGCAGACATCAGCGTGCTTTGATGACCACAGAGAACAGAGCTGTCTCTAGGGCTCAGGAATCTCTGCATTGATTTACTCTGGCATTTATGATATTACTGTGTACAGGAGATGGGATTTTTGTGCTGCTGATACCAGTCCATGATTTGAACTGGATCAAGACCTCAAGCAACTCATTTGCTACTAGGGCAAGAGCAGTCCCTCTATGGAGAAGGACCCAAATTGCATGTGGGTTGGACATGAGAGGTGTGGAAAAGCTGGGGAACTTAAGCAATGACATTCCCTACCATTCTCCACCATCCTCCTGCCTTTCCAGCCACAGGGCGTTGCTGTAGGAAACTCACCTCCCAGCAGCAGCCCAACCCTGCAATGATAGCCGGGGTTGTTATTTAACAGCCAGACTGATCTGACACTGTGCCTCGGCTCATTGCAGGACCTACTGGGTGCAGTATAGCTGCTCTGACATTTACCCGAGCTCACATATTGCCATAGTCCCCATCAATGTAAGCTGAGATACAGCCCTGCTGTTACCTTGGCAAAGCAACAGAACCTGCGTGAACACATACTGAAATTGTTTTGCTGTCCTGCCACAGCTGTGATCGCTGCTGGTTCGCGTTAAGCACCATGAGCCACCGTTGGACAACTGCAGAGTTACTAGCCCATGGGTCTGACTGACTCAAACTGGCAAGGAGCCACTGCTCTGCTGTAGATGTGCTGGAAGGCAGAGAAGAAACCTGGTGAGGAAGAGTCTGAAAGGACTGTCCTTGTGCCAGTACACTAAGTAGAAAGTTGCTGCTGAATACACATGGGCCAGGTCCAAAATCTGTTTAGCACTCTGAGAATTTTCGCACTGACCATGACATCCTTTGATGGAACCCATGGGATCTGTCCTTCCATATCCTGTGCAGCTGTACAATCCTCTTTGTGCAAGAAAATTAGATGCATTGTAAGCATGAAATTACTTGCAAGTGCTCTAGAACATCTTTGTGTAGGTGATATGAAGAAATCAAGGTGTGGGACAAAAGAGACAGCATCTGATACATCTCCAAAGTAACTGAGAGGCCAGAACAAATGTAAAGAGTTAGTTTGGAGAATTCTTTAAATAGCAAGAAAGGAAAATACCACTGCTTGGGGAAAATTCTCAGGCCAATGAAACCAAGGGGAGTTTAACCATTGATGTCAGTGGGAAAAACACTGTCATATATAAAGTACATGAACGTTACAAGATGCAAAAACTTAACGGCACAAAGCCAAGCTTATTAACTGTTTTCCAGTAGATTTATCATTCCTCACACAGCCACCCATCCACTGACATAGCTGTTGTCCTCAACCTGGTATCTTCCCTTTGCTATCATATTTTTATATAAAGGCTGTTGCAAATTACTCTGCCATCTCTCCTTCAGGAGTCAGGAGGGCTCATCTTTGGGGAAGGCAAGTGTTTGGAAACTGGTGCTTAAGAACAGAATCAGATTTAGATTGGATATTAGGAAAAATTTCTTCACCAAAAGGGTTGTCAAGCATCAGACCAGGCTGCCCTGACAGGTGGAGGAGTCACCATCCCTGGAGGTGCTCAAAAAAAGTGTAAACATGGCACTTCAGAATGTGATTTAGTTGACGTGGTGGTGTTGGGTTGATGGTTGGACTTAATGATCTTAGAGGTCTTTTCCAACCTTAAAGACTCAGAAATTCTTTCTCAACTGTGAAACATCTGAAGCCTGCCTGTTGTCTGCTCCATTTCCAGAACTAGAGCCATGGGGAGAGGAAAGCTAGTGCACACTGTAATCCAGGAGGACTGGGCTTTTAGAGGGTTTCTAATTAAAGCCCAGCTGACACAAATTTAAGCAGCTTTGTGGGACCTGGCATGCACCAGCCACACTGGGCACTACCACAATGTGTGTATTCAAGGATGGTAGTGCTGTCTCTGACTTCTCATGCTTGGATCACGTAGGTGGGCTTGCAAAACATTTGATGTTCCTTTTAAATCATGTTCTCATGTCCCCAATTCATTTGGATGTGGGCAAATGCTTATTGTTATTTTTTCAAGATTGATTGACTGTAAGCTATAACCTTCCCCAAATTTCATCAGAATTTTCTCTGGCTAGTAGATGCTTTATTGCCCTAATTATGAAATGCAGTTGCTGTATGATGTCAGGTAATATTTACATTGGGTTGGGGCTTATTTCAGTCTCCTTTGCCAAGTCTGAGTTACTTGCTACCTGGCTGAGTTGATTTGCTACCTTAACTTTTAGAACATATTTTAGTAGCCGAGTGACTTTATGTGAGCATCCATGAAAAAATGAAAAGAAAAAAAATTTGAACCTAAATCTATCTACCTACCTATCTAAATATGTGCATAAGTACATTTTTATTCAATAGGGCAATAGTAGTCTTGAAATTTAACTGCAACCTGAGTAAACCTGGTGTTCTAATTTGCTGTCCCATCCTGCAGTGAGAAGACCTAGAAGACTTGCAGACAGATAAAGTGCCTCCCAGAAGCTTTTACCTGCTAATAGCATTTCTATCATTGCAAGATCTGGCAAGAGAGTCAAACACCACGTTTCCCAGTAGGTATGTAAAGCATGTAGAACTGACGGAAAGATTAACAAGTTTTCTGTGGAAGGAACATACATCTGCTAGGGTGAGGAGAGCCTTTACTGATGTGCCACTTGTAAATGCATATGAACTCTGTAATAGGTGTGATGCTTTTTTGCTCAACAGCTGCAATCTTTTCATTGTACCTCTTAGGTTGAATTCAGATAAAAGCACTTCATCGTCAACAAATCTAATATCTGTTCTTGTCCCACTTGAAAGGGTCAAATGAAATTTCCCACCAGAGACCAAAAAAAGCTGAAAGCTGCCTAGTGAGTTTGGGTGGCAACATGCCAAGAGAGAGGGGAGGGGAAAGGAGGTAGTGTCTCTGATGCCTTGGCAGAGCAATAATGTCAAGAAGCACAAAAAGCTCTCTCCAGGCTCGCACACAGCCATGCAGCAAGAGAGGCAGGGAGAGCAGGGCAGCCCTCCTGAGCTATGAGACCACCTCCCTCCTGAGCTGCTGGGGCAGCGCCTCCTCCTCAGAGGCTCCTGTTCAGGAGGTCAGATGAAGTTACTTGGGGTTACTGTCTCACAGCAAAGAGACAGGGGTGCTCAAGCTGGAGTGGGAGCCCACTGCAGTGGAGGAAAAAGCCTCTCGTTGACCTAATGGTCATCGGCAGTATTTCAAATGTACCTGGTTCTGCAGAGAGCAAAGGTTCAGGAAGCTGAAGAGGAAGAGATGATGGAATCTCTTCTCTCTGAAGTCTCTCTCCAGTCATGCATTTCCTGGGTTGCTGGTTGAATCCTCTATGCCATATTGAGAGAAGGATTGAATAGCTTACCATTACAATCACAGCACCAAGCCATTATAGAAGGTACACAGACATAGAGCAGAGTTGCAGAGTATGTTGTTGTGTCAAAGGTATTTCAGTCCTTTTATGCCAAACACAGTCTATGAATTTCCAGCAGCTGAAGGGGGAAGCAGGTGTATACTTAACCCATTTAGATATGCACTTGAGCTTCTGTGTGCTAACGAGCCAAAGTGTCCATTTCCCAGGAGCTTGTGCTTTGCACATTCTCTCAAGTATCTGCAGTATCAGCATAAGATGTTCCTATTTCTCTTGTGCTAACCGTTTCTCCTCATGAACAAGCTACCCTGATAGGAGCAGGGCCTCCTTTCTGTAGGTTGTTGCCCAGCTCACCAGGGGCACGGTCCTTGTGCAACACTTCCTGACATCTTCTTAAATCCCAAGCCTGGAATGAAAGCCCACAAATACATTAAAGACCAGTGTGATTATGGAATAGACTACTTTAATCTTTTGAGATAAAGTGATTGGGTACCTATAACCTCTGCTTTGCATTATTTGCACAAGCTGTGGAGTAGTGACACGTGGAGAACTGCCGCACTGTTAGCTGGGGGAAAGCCTTTGGCCTGTTAAGGGCAGGGGATGGAAAGTTAAGGCAGAAAGAAGGAGGCACCACAGTGAAAGAATATGGAGTAGCCCATCACTAACACCCTCTTCCCACATCAGCAATTGGACTCAGTTATGAGAATAAAAGGGACCTTGGCTGCAAATGACTTAGGGCAGCATAAATATGTATTATGAATTTTAGGCTCAGACATAATTAAATGCCATTTGTCAGATCTATGCTTGTTTTTCATCTCATTTGAGTTTTACAGAATGAATTAACTAACAAATGTGCCTCCGATTCTACCATAACAAATCATTTCTCAGAGTGGTTGCCTCCAAGCAGCAGCAAAAGAGTGGCTGGGGGAAGTGACCTTCTGCTGTGAAGGTGTCACGTTCCAGCAGAGCCCTGAGTGGCAATGACAGCCTCGGTAATGGGGAGCCCGTAGTGGCCTGGCAGCTTTGTTGATAACTTGTTAATTTATTTAGTGCAGTGGTGCAGAGGCAAAGATCTGGAGTAAAGGGTGAGGTGGTGGGCTGAGCCTCAGGGTTGAAATATGGAAATATTCTGGGTTTGAGGGGAAAAAAGGAAGAAAGGAAAACTTACTGTTCTTTGTCACTGAATGAGGTTGGTGACGGCAAGCAGATAGGCAAGTGTTGGCACCAATGCAGCTTTCATTTATGAAAGAAGGTACAGCCACTATACAGTCAGCATGTGCATAGACTGGGTAATAGAACAGTAAATGCTCCTCTCCCCATCATGCAAAAGCACATCTGAGGCACACCAACTGTCACTCTGAGTTGGGAGTCACAGGATGGGGACCAAATGGTCTGTTTGCCTTCAACAGGCAAAAGAGAGAAAGAGTTAAAGAACATAGGTGAAGAAATCCTCTCATTGCAGTTTAATAGTGTCTTGAATAGTTCTCTCACTTTGTCCTATGACATTAAAGCAAAGGTCCCTTTTATACTTATCAAATATTATAGCAAATTGATGGCCTTATTAGCCATGGCTTAGCTATGGTCTCTGAAATGTTAAGAAGTGCTCAGGAATTTTTGGGTGGTCCGCTGGCTTTTCCGAGTGTCGAATTCCTTCTGGACACCAGATCCATTGGTAATGGCACAAAATGGAAAAAGTCAAATTCATTAAAAGTAAATCAAAGCATTCAGGAGAGCTGTGAGGATGGTGAAGGGTTTGGAGGAGAAGCCTTATGAGGAGAGGGTGAAGTCCCTGGGTTTGTTCAGCTTGGAGAAGAGGAGGCTGATGAGAGACCTCATGGCAGTCTGTGGCTTCCTGCTGTAGGGGGAGTGAAGGGGCAGGCACCGACTTCCTCTCTTTGGGACCAGGGACAGAACCCAAGGGAGCAGCATGAAGCTGCACCAGGGGAGGTTTAGGTTGGATGCTAGGAAGAGGTTCCGTACTGAAGGGGGGGGTCGGGCACTGGAACAGGCTCTCCAGGGAAGGGGTCACAGCACCGAGCTGGGCTGAGGGCAAGAAGTGTCTGGACAATGTGCTCAGGCCCGTGCTCTGACTGGGCTGGGCCTGTGGGGAGCCAGGATTTGGACTTCTGATGATCCTTACGGGTCTCTTCCAACTCAGGAGGTTTCTATGATTTTTCTATTGGACAGCTTCATCCATTGTCCCTAGCAGAAGGCCTTCTACAGCTGTATGCTTCGTGCTGCCTGGTTCTTAAATTTTTGGAAGTTGTTTGTTGTATCAGGTTCACAAAAATATACAACAAATACTCTAAAGAGCTGGAAAATACTATTGGTAAACTGATAAATCAACCAAATAAACCTGATAAGTGTTGTCCTCTGTACAGCTCTACAGGCTTTATCCTCGAAATATCTTAAAGAAGATGGGGTAGAAAGTGTTTAACAAAATATGTGCTGTCATTTGAAAAACAAAACCAGATGGTGGTGTTAATGCGTCCAGTGACTTAAACATAATGCCATGTGTCTGCAGGAAAACAATAACCCACACACAGCACAATCCTGCAAACCTTAAGTCACACGCACCGAGGAGCTCTCTTATGAATGAGAGGAAAGAAGTAGCACCCTGCGGCCATTGACCCATAGGAGCATCAGTGACCAGGGTTGGATCTCAGCCATGCACACAGCCACTCTCATGGCAGGCCGGGAAGGAAAAGCGAATTTCCCCTTTCCCCAGTGAGGGAAGCGGTGCTCCGGGCTCTCTGCAGGCACACTGACCTGCAGTCATGCTGCCCATGGGTGCTGCCATACATCTTCCTTTTGCTCTTTGCAGGCCCTGGGTCATGTATGGCTGCAACTGAGCAGCATCCCTACAGCTTCTGGAGGATTTGGAGTGTGCACAGGACACCTCTGCTTTGACCTCAATACATGGATATGCACAAGGAATTTCCCCTGAACATTTATTATCCCTGGTACCACAGTCAACAGTTGGCTGGGTAACTGAGTAAATTTACTTGAACTCTTTATTTCCCAGGTCTTATTTTTCTAAGGAAGGCAATAAATCAATGACAGGAAAAGTACTCACCAGGCAGAAATTGGGTAGCTCCATGACTTAATCAGCACTGATTAATGCCGGTCGGGAATCTATCTCTGCATTTCTTTGGAATACATTTTGGAAAGTCTAGTAGTTCCTAGCAGAGTTTTGCATGAAAAATTAAATTACTTTCATATTCCTGTCTCTCTTTAAGTAATCAGTTCCTTGAGGCTCACATCATATTTCCACGTAGATACATATGGGTGTTACATGGACCAGTGGTGGAGATGAAGCTGGGATTTTGGTGCACAGATGATCACTGGAGAGCCCAGTGCCAGGTCTGGATGACAGGCAGCGGAAAGGCACGGACGTCCACAGCCAGAAAAGATGCTGCTTTTCCCCTCTGGCTGTAACAAACTGAAAACAACAAAGATACGTCAGAGAGAAGCAGCCAAAAGTGTCAGGATGGGGTCAGAGCTGCGTCAGAAACAGCCCTCCTTCTGCAGGGTTGGAAGAGGAGCCGTAACTCCCGAGGAAGGTCAAGGCCAGCCAGCAAACAACCCGGGCAAGAAACCCCCGGACGGATAAACAATCCAGACATCTGGTGAGATCCCAGCACCGCTGCAATCAGTGAAGTTTTGGCACCGACTTCAACACTGCCAGGATTTCCCTTGTAATTAGCAGCGTGCAGCCCGTCTGGGGAGGATGTTCCCTCCGGAAAGCTGCTGGAACCGGGCTGTGAAGAGAGCTTAATCTCTGTGAAGCAAAGAATAACACCTAGTTAGTCTCTGCCCCCCTGAGTATGAGAAAAATGCTATAGTTGAACTCAACTAATAATACTAGACGCTACTGATAACTATAACAAACGTCTGTCTTGGGTGCTGCCAAGATTTTTTAGGTGCTTGCAGTGGCTACTGGATGGCCCCCCAGCACAGCACTGGTACAGGCTGGGAGCAGCCACAAGAAGGGAGTCAGGGCTTGATGAATGGCAAAGGGAGAGTAAACCTCTGAGCACACAGAATTGTCTCTGTACTCTTCTGTAGCACCAAGAAGTTCAGCGGGCAAATCAAACTGGTGTAAGATAGACTGGTAACTGTCCACAGCAATAGATATTTCAGATTCTACACTGATCCAGCCACACACAGGCACAAAATACCTCTGCAACAGGGTTTTTCTTTAAATAAAAAAAAAAAGAAAAAGTAAAAATCTGTGTTGTTAAAGACCTTAGCTACCTGTATTTGAAGATCGTTGTCTGAAAAGATGAAAAACATACATTTTCATTTCATTTCAGATTAGCATGGTAAACAGCTAGATCTGTTCTTTCAAGTGGAGCATTCAGCTCCATTTGTTAGCTTTGTTGCTGATATTTCACCTCTCTTTTATTTACTTAACATAGTTTGACAAGAAATTCACAGAGAGATAATATATCTACATGAAAGAGTGGCTAGGGGAACAAGTCCAGAGATTTCAGTGGGACAGAATCAATTATTTGTGTCTTTACCATTTTGGTCTGTCTCCATTCCACAGAAGAGCTACCCAACCAGCTGAACATTTTTGGTATAAAAAAATATATTCTATTATTAGGAAGGAAAAAAAAAAAAGAAGAAAGAAAAAAGAAATGTAATGTGTAAATCAGGATTGCACCTGATTTACAAACGAAAGTCACGAGTGATGGAAGCTATTCCCATGTAAAACAACGCCCTCTCCCCAGCCAGATGGGATGGTCCCTGCTGCAAGGAGCTCCCAGTACAAAGTGTATTAATAAATCTCCCCTTTGCTTTTTGCCACACAAAATTAGACAAGCTGTATAGAAGTCAGCTTGATTTCTCCAGAACAGCAGAGCAAAAATGATCCTGACAGAGCAACGAGCTGGTTCAAGGAGTTTCAGCAGCTGAACTGAGGCAGGTGATGGAGGACACCTACATTCTTCAACAATTATCAGAAAGAAAAATTGCTTACCTGGTCTGGATGGCTTAAATACAGAAACCAGAGCAGCTTCACATATAGCTCGTCCCAGCTCAAATCAGCACCCATGCCGCGAAGAGACCCAGGTCACTGGAGTTTGCTGTGCTTCAGCGGCGTGTGATGGGACCATGCCTAGCACCGATCTAGGAGCAGGCTGTAACCAAACACCGTCAGGCTGCAGGTACAGCAGAGTGGCTCCAGCTCCTGCATCAGCATCACAGTAAGTGAAAATGGGAAGTTTTTTAAAACCAGGGAGCACTTTGTCAGTCAGAGGTCAATGAGAAATGATAAAGAACATGAAGAAAGACATAAATAAATAAATAAGTAGGGTAGAGAAATGAAAGGGAATGGGCAATGAATGTAAAAAATAGAGACACCAAAGTATGCTAAAAACTTACCCAAAGAAAAGGCCAGGCCTTCCTGATGTTCCTGTAGGGGCTTAGGTGAAATCTCCCCCTCACTTTGATGCTGGAGGATCAGGTCCTTAGGAATGGGGGGAAATGTGGACGTAATGAAAAGAACGTACTGCAAAGTGAAGGGAAATAAGTGAGCAGTGCTGGACAAAAATAACGATTCAGTAGCTGGTAGGCAATATTGTCATGTCTGCAACACATCCAAGGACTTAAGTGACCCTCTACTCTGGCTGAGGATCTGCTCCATTAATAATAAGAAAGAGCGATTTAAACTATGACTTGTTTCATTGTGTTTTGTACAGGTTTGGGGAATACGTTATCAAAGGCTCCAATTCTGGCCAAAGTCCACAGGCATCATCACCTGTGGTCAGGCCCTGGATAGAAAGATCAGAGCTATCTTTGCGTAGCCCTACCACCAAACCCAGATCAATCAGAAGGAACTCAAAAGGAAATATTCTACAGGGAACAGATGAAGATGCATTTAGAGGAAATAATCCCCATTCAGGATGTCATTATTAAAAGAGAGAGATAACTATCAGAGCTAAGATATGTCAGGGCAACCTCGTTGACATGGGACTGGAGAACTTCTACTGTAAAAGCAGAGAAACTAGGTCAGTGCTTTTTGAAGAGAGGAAAGCTCAGGGTGGACATCATTATTTTATATATGATTCTAAGGGGAATAGCTAGGAGAGATGTCAGAAAGCTAGTGTCAAATGCAGGAACAAATGGACAGGCTCTAAGAAAGGGAAATGAAGAGAAACTATAGGAGGCTCAAGCGATATAAACATTTCTGTACGTGCTAAGTAGTTGATGCAAAGACTGGGTTACAGAGAGGGCTAATACAAGCTACCAGTAAGGCTTTGGGAAAGGAAAAGTTTTTGTGGGGCACAGCCATGTGAGAGCAGACAAATCTGTCTCTTGATCTTGGTCTGTCCCTAGAATTGCCCAAGTTTCAGTCTCAAAATTACTTCAAGATCCACATATAGTAAATCTCTGTGCAAGCGCAATAGATTGAAGTGACAATTCAGTTTATCGCTTGAAGATAAAACTCAGAAGAACATTCGCCATCTAATTCTATTAATATAAATGTAATTACAAGGGCTAATTCCAATTCAAATGTTAACTTATAAGGGTTGGTGGAGGTAGCAGCCTACAGAGAAAAAGATGATGCTGGAACGCCTGATCCTTACGTTTGATCAATAGTTCAGTGTTAATAGACTTTATTTATGAGTCAGAGCATATGGTTCGAAAATGAGCCTAATGATTAGGTTGCATGTGTATAGACACATACTTCTTTAAGCACTAGTATATTTGCATGTTGCCTTGTCTCTAAAGAAGAAAGAAAAACCTCTCTGAGGTGTTGTAACAAATTAGAATAGTCTTTATTTAAAAAAAAAAAAAATAATAATAATGCTAACTATCAAGCAAGTGCAAGCACGACTTCCAGAACATGCTGCTTTAAACACAGATCAAAAAATGCTCTTTGTTCTAAGTATCTAAGATGTATACCAGTCACTGGGAAAGAAGTAAATTGAGGCAAAAGCCTGGGGCAAAGGGAATTTGAAGAGATGCGAGAATCGGTGGACTCTGTAGTCTAGGGCTCTTTGAGTGCATTTTCTTATATCCTCTGAAATTTAAAGGCAGACATTCACCTGGCAGAAATAAGCAGGGCATTATTGAAGCTGATGGAGCTAAGCTATGGATTCTGGTCCTAAATACATATTCTAATACACAGAAAGAAGAAAACAGGATAAAAATTAATAATAAACATAATAAAACAAACAGTCTCATTGAATATGGATCAAATTCTGAATCCTGGGGAGAAATTTAACACCAGGCCTGTTCCTTGGGAATTTTCCTTGTTTAGAATAATTATCTTCTACTGCATTACCTTGGTGTGAATTACAGCACAAACCTTCCTCCCTTCTAGCCCAAAGGTTAATGAAAGATTTTGAAGTCTGAGGGGGGGGGGGAAGTGTCTGAGTGTGCAGTAGCATTGTCCCCTTCCGTTCTATTTAGCGGTAGCAGAAAACTACCCACACTTTCCAGATCTTAAAAATCCATGGCACCAAGGTCCTCAGAAATGTGGAGTTCAACAGAGGATTCAATACACACGTTTTGAAAACTTTTGTGGTATCCTCAGATCAATTTTGAACTGCCAGGATATGACACTCGGATGAACTGGTCCATCTCAACCACCCTAATAGCCAGTGAGACATTGATGTTGACATGGAACTAAAAATTTGTCATGCCAGTGGGAAAGCACAAGGATCAGAGAAGTGAGTGATACTGATCAAAGCAGATGAGAGTCAGGAATGTTTATACGGGAGATACAGACTCTCACACATACCTCGTCGATCTGAAGCCATCAGAGTTAATATGCTGTCTATTAAAATTTGTTCAAATACAGCGCCTGTCATAGCACGTACAGGAAGAGTGTTTGTTAGGTCAATCTTACACAAGAAGAGCGAGGTGTACTAAGAGGGGGGGCTAACTAGCTGCCTGGGTGTGGGTGTGTAGCCTCAGTGGTGTTTTCTGTGCATCTCCTGTTCTCCTAGGCACTAAACCCCATATTTGAATGGCTGGTATGCTTTAATATTTGTTTTTTAGCAGTACTTTGCTAGGAAGGGGAATGCAGTGCCTGTGTTTTACTGATTGTCTGCAGCAGAGATGCAAGCTGAGGGCTTCCTCCAGCCAGAGCTGGAGCTCTCGGGGCTCTCTTGACCTGGTTGCACACGCGTGGATCAGTGCTCACTGGAGAACAAGTGGCAGCATCCTGGCAGCTCAGCAGCTTCAAGGCTAGTACAACTGTGCTAATACACTGCTGCTGTTTTGGTAGCTTACAGAGCAGTGGTATCAAGACTAGACTTTAGGTAGATAGTGTGCTGAAGAAAATGTGCTGGCCAGTGAGTTTTCACCTCTCACTGGACACTTAAAACAACTTGCCATTACCATGGCAGCTGGGCACTCCATGGGAAGATCTTTCATCTCTGATTCATATACAGGCTATCACAAAAGATTTACGTGTGTTATTGTATGTCTTTAACCAATAGGAAAGCAGCAGATTTGTATTTTGGGCAGTCCCAAACGTCTTTGTTATTGTCCACGCTGTCGTTGTCTAGCTTAACCTGAACTTTGAAAGCCCACTGCATATCTAGCAGTTTCAGAACAAACCCATGTTCTTAATGAGTAAATGAAGTTACTGTTACTTTAGTTTATTCTAAGTGTTGAACCCAGCATGGGATCTAACCTGGAATAGTCATCTTGAGAATATTGCGGCGGAAAGTAGAGCGTGGGATTTAACATTGGAAATTAGAAGTTGATCCTACTTCTTATACAAAATTGAGATTGACAAAATTGAGGTTTATCTACATAAACCTTTAAACAAAGATGTGGCTCTGAATCAAAATTAGGGAACTGGAGAAATGAAGTTGAGGATTTTGTTCTCTTAAAGGAAACTTGCCCAGCAAGACTGTCAGCAGAAAGAGCTGCCGCAGCGGAGATCTAAGCAGAGACATTAATGGAGTCAGTTCTTTTTCTGGAGGTCAATTTTGAATAAGCCAGGATTGTTTAAAAATGACGGTTATTGATTAATTAAATTTATACTTGGAGCTTAGCCCTCTTCGTTTTGAAGAGTCTGTACACCAAACTGGTGTGAATGACCAACTGGAAAAAAAAATTAAATCATTCTAATTAACTGCTCATCAAATTGGATTTAATGCTGGCCATGGTTTTGGAGGGTTGTTCCTCACAAGCACAAACAAAGGGGCCTTTTGCAAGCCTCTCTCTGTACTCAAATTCCATAAAGCATCCTACCCAATGTCTGACTATAAAGAATAATATCTCCATCTCCAAAACATACTCCTCAAGAGGTAGAGTAAGATAGTTTGAAAGTAGCTTATGGGTCTGCCAAGTCCAACAACAAAATGCTCCAAGCAGAATTGCATGGCTATCCAAGCAATTTCTAGACTTAGATGAATGTAGCTGAAAGCTAACTGAACAGGGCTTAAGTCTGAAAGAGAAACACTCAGCACACAAAGCCAGGAGTATCCAGGTACCTAAATTGGAGATACTGCCGGAGTCGTATGCCTAATTCATGTCTCAGCAGCTCACTTTGTGCTGGAGGTAATGTGGGAGCAGGCAGGATCGGGCCCTTTGCATGTTTGGGGGCACCAGCTGAAAGAGAGAAAAGGGGTAATGTTCAAGGTGACGTGGGACCAAAGGCAGGGGATGGAGGTGAGCGAAATAATAAACGCAGGGGCATCACGTTGGCATGAAGTGATACACTGTCACAGGCAGCTCCCGACCTGATCCTACACTTAAAAATAGATTGACATTTATCCAGGAGGCGAGTTTGTTATTCTGTAACTACAGCATTTTCTATTATGTTTGATAAGGGAAAGAAGATTGGATCTTGGTCAGAAATATAAAAATTCGTCTCCTAGCAGGGGATAATAGGAGGAGAACAGAGGCTGATGACAACTGCAGATTTAAGAGTTCAGTGCAGTCCCTGGCAAGGAAGAAACATTTGGTGCAGGACTGAGATGCCATCCCATGCTCACAGCCAGAAACCCCCATGGTATGCAGGTTGGGGGAGCCATCCTGAGGCAGCAGCTCCAGGTTCAGCCTCACTCCCCTCCATAACTGCCCCTCTTGGGGCACTCTGGGCAATTTTTGCTCCAAATCTACTTAATACCACATAGAAAGTCATCACAGCAGGAATGATGCGGCCAGTGCACCGGTAAAACCCTGGTCTAGTGGAAGCATTGGGCAGAATTAGGATTAGGACTGTTATGTGCTGTGTGTAAAGGAGGTGCTAGTTTTCAGGGGCATGTGTATGTGTGTGCAATACATCCTTAGATGGAATTGAAGGATGTATGTACTGCCTGGCTTTTGCAATTGCATGTCAGGCATGGCACAACCCTCAACTTCCCGCAAAAAAATCCCAAAACTCTTTTGTTTCAGTGTATAACTGTTGATCTAAAATGGGAGTTCTTGTTTTTCTAATTCACAAAGCTTAAAAGAGTGCTCATTTTATATTAAAATGATAGCCTTTGCGAGAGACCTTCAATCTAATTAAAGCCAGGAGATTAGCATCCCTTAGAATATTTGCAAAGCCTGCAATGTGAAGTTAATGAAATGTGTACACTTTTATAAAGCTTTAATTTTTAATGAAATAATTCAGGACATGGACCTTACTCTTCTGCCTCACCTGCTTTCTCTGAAATTGGGGCTGTTTACAAACAATGCCAGGTTCTGAGGTGAAGAGAGGACAAGGTAATCGAAAGGCTTCTTTGGAACTACTACAACAACAAGTCGGTCTTTTGTCTTCCATTCAGCCTGAGAATGTAAGTATCCTGATTAATAATAACAAGTAAGAATATAATTTTAGAGTGGCAGACATTTCTTGAGGTTGCAGACATGTGCATATAGATAGGTAAAATGCAACTTTTTATATATATTATATAGAACATATACAATATTTACCTTTAAAAATGTGTATATATGTATGCATACATAATAAATTATGTATACAATTATATATAAATACATGGTGACTGTTGAGGGACGTGAAATAAAGCACATAAAGGCAAAAGAGAGGCCAGTATTGGAAGTGAATATCTGGCGTTTGGCAAAACAGGCTGAGCTGAGAGGCGAGGGGAGCAGCCAGGGCTGTAGCGTCAGGTTCGGAGGGAAATGTCCAAAGGCCATCCCAAGCAATTCCAACCACCTTTTAGGCTAGGCTTCTCTAATGATAGGCCCCACTCCTCTGTGATTGCTTGAGAAGGAAGAAAAGGGCGGGGGGGCGCAGAAAAAGGCTGGAGCACAGAGAGAAGCAAGCCCTGTTCAAAGGCACGCCTGCTCTCCCTGGAGTCTGGGGCAGCATCTCCTCCGGGCCACGCACACCCTTTCCAGGGCCACTGTAGGAACAGCTACACTTTACAGCTATTTGCTCTATCTTTTTCCTGCCCTTCACATTGCTGTCTCTGAATTTTGCCACCAGAAAGAGCTGGCTGTTCCCTTCAAAATAGTCATTTTTTTCCCCCTGCTAGCGCCAGCCCTGCTTTACATTGGGCTTGCCGGATCTTTCTGAAACTGAAATGTTAGAATATCCTAATCTTGCTCTACATTTTAAAGGCGAGAGATAAACCTGTTGTTTAATGAAATCCACAACACTACAGGAATAGTAACCATTGTGTTTCTTCGTTTCAAAGAACGGCTGAAATCTAACATCTGGTGTAACTGTACAAACCTGACCTTAGGTCACTGTAAGTATTGTATTGTTGATGATGGATATGCTTTTTTCATTACCATGCTGTCTCCATTCTTTCAGCGTCCATGCTGTGAATCCCCAGTTATAGCCAGGGCTATTGATAAATACTGATTTTTTAAAATAGAATTTTTTTTTCCTCTTTTTACACTTTTAAACATGCATTGTAACATTATGTTTTTTTTTAAATGGCTCTTCTAGTTTGTTGTCAACAATATGCTATTATAGGAGCAAGCTCTTCTGCATGATAGCTCTAGCACACAACGATCAAGGAGTATGTGTCTGAAGATGCAGCTATGATCCTAAAAGAGCGGTGTCACAAAAAGGTGATCCTCTCCGTGCGATGCCTTCCCCTGTAGTTTCCTCTTTGGATGCTCCTTTTCTTAAAGTCCTTGTACAACTAGGGTTTAAGGCTTGAAATCTGAAGCAGATGTGGACACCTGTGAATGTGTTTTTGCATGTTGGTTTGGGTTTTTTTTTCAGGGTTTGAGCCCTGGAGTGGAAAATGAGGCCCTGCACTGTCTGGTTTGGTGGACATCCATTATTTCTAAGGCCTGGGGTAGCGTGGGCTATGTCAGCGACTGTGAAGCAGCTTGCAGTACTGTAACAAGGGATCCCAGCAAACCCAGTGATGTACCAGTCAAGAAATTCAGATGTTGCCCTGATAGCTGGAAGTTCTGGCCCAATCTTAACTACATGAAAGCTCTGCCACTGGACTGGGAGAGAGGGGAAAGATTTTAATGAAAGTTTCTTTTTGCTTGTTTTGCTAAGCACATCTACCGCCAGAACCTTTCTCTCCATTTCTTTGCAGCTCTCCAAGAGCTCAACCAGACTCAGCAGCATAGCTTTCATTCCCCCACCCCCACACACCCCCCTCCCCTGCTAAAGCTATGAAAACTTAATTTCCAGTCCTTTGGGCACCATGAGCCCAGGCTCATTGGGACAGAGATGCTGACTGGGATTGCTGGACACACCAACAGCCAAGGGGAAATGTTTTCTTTCGCTAATCCATAGGCAAGGTTGTAATGCACATACTGTGTTTTCCCTAGGTGCTAATATTGCTTCATGATGTTACTGCCTCATGAAGCAGAGGTAAAACAGAATATCCTTGGCTCACCGCGCTGCCAACGGAGACGTGCAGAATGAAGTTTTGACTCCCTGAAGTCCCTACACTTTCTCTAACCCAGCACTAACCAGCATGGAAAATGTCTGAAGGCACAGCATTTACACTTTTAAAAAACATCTATTCATTTCAGTTCTGCCAAAGCTAAATACACTTATAGATTTGTCCGTAATTATTTTTAGAGTAGAACTCTGTTTGTTTGACAATATCTGAAAAATGAAATACCTGGGGCAACATTGCTGAGTGCAGCTGGTACATTGGAAGCGTGGGGAAAGACTTGCTGTGATTGTGAGGGGTTTATTTAATACCTCTTAATACAGAGTTAACTCGTTCGGTGAGGCCGGCTCATTCGATGGGCTGATGACACTGCCCTCTCTGCTGCACCACGTGAGCCACGCACCCTGTCCTGGCTGTACGGATAGGACTCAATTGCTTCCCACCTTGGGCTTTTCTTTGCCCACTCAGTTTAGCAAAACACACAGGAGCACATACACCACCCCCCCCACCCTCCGCCCCCCCCCCCCAAAAAGACTACTCAGAAGCAGCCTTATTCCTTACTCCAGATGTTCCCGCTTTTAACAGCGTTTATTCATCCAGTGACCTCAAAGTACTTTGCAAACATTTAATTAAACCTCTCTGCCTCCATGTGCACTAGAAACTGGTCCCCTTGGCCAGAGAAGCAAACAAAGGCATAAGGAAGTACCAGCAAGCTACAAATTAAGCTCTTTTAAAGGTTTTTCAAAGAGGCAATCAAAACAGAAGCATCCAAAGTCAGCAATGGAAATACAGGCATGGCTTGGCCTGGAGCACCAAGGTCCACAGCACCTTCTCCCACAAGCCAAGGACCACAGGTGGGAGCTGGTGTGGACCTGGGGTGGCAGAGGGCTGAGTTCCTGTGCCATAAAGATGTGGAAAGTGCCATACCTGCCAAGCTGTGAACAGAAAGGCGTCGGCAAGATGGTTAACAAACCCCCTGTATCCTTCCCACCCATTCCACACTTTCCATGACCTCTTCTTTTCATCGGTAAAAGTAAATTGAATTCAGCACCTTTAAAAGCTCTGTCTGGATCCATAATGTTCATAACCATATTGTAACCATGAATGAAAAGCTAAGCAAGAGCATGGTTTGTATCCAAGGGCTCTTTTGCTTTTTATATGTTTACATTTACCAGCCAATGGTCAGCAAATAAGTGCCATGGCTTGTAATGAAATGTTCAAACCATCTGTTTTAATCTGCAATTTAATTTCACTGTGAAATATTAAAGTTGTTCCGATGGTTGGGTTGGTATGGCTGCTTTCTGTGAAAAGGATTGCATATCCCAGAGCAATTATACTGCAGCAAGCACATGCTATGGGTATTATATTCTGTATTGTTATTTTGTTCCATTAAAAACATTAAAAAGCCTTCTTAATACAGCATGACAGAGTTTTAGGTCTCTCTTTTTTTTGTTGGAAACAGGTAGCAGATGCTGAGGACAAACATTAAGGATCTTTTTGAAAACAGCATGAATTTTTCAAAGTGCTAAAAATAAATAAAGTTTTTAAAAAGCTAGCACATAGCCAAGCCAAGAGGGACAACTGAGGAAGAGGAGAAAATGTTGATATCATACAGAGGAACGTGCCCCAAGTCGAGGGTCAGCACACAGGAGAGCGCCTGGGTAGTCCCGCAGCCCTGTGAGGGCATTTGCCATGGCAGAAGGTAGCTGGGAGCACGGTGCCCGGGCTGCCTTCCTGCCATGCTGTGGTGTACCAGGGTGATAGAGAGGCACTTCTCCCTAGTGTTGGCTCCTGACATGCATTTCCTTAACAAAAACTATTTTACTGATGTGAGGAATGATTAAGTAAAACTAAGCTCTGTGAAATTATTTTACATTACTTCTGACATTGACTTTTTGTCTTTACCAGCAGCTGCATTATGGCATGGGATTAAATTAGCTGCTCTTGTTTATGGCAGTGCTAAATTTAGGTGGCTGATCCCTCCTTTCTGTGCTCCTGCACCACTTCCACACTCAATCTCTTCAGGCCTCTAAAGAGACGGCTGCTGAGAAAGGAAGAAACTCCCTCACAAACAACAATTATTTCAAGTTATTTCCAATTTATATGGGGGTTTTTGCAAGCAGGCAGGGTCAGTGCTGTGTGCTGTTGGGTAACCTTTCTTATTTTCTATGGTTTGAACACTTCTGTTCACGTTTGCTTTGCAATACTGTGATGTCATGAGATATTTTTCACTTCAACGAAGCAGTTCGTGAACTTACTCCTCTTTTTTAGGCCCACCAGTGCAGCAGGCCTGCAGGTTGCCTGGAAAGGACAGCCAGTGGTTGCTCTTTCAGCACGTACAAGCTGTTTCCCCAATGTCACATGTGATCTCAAACAAATCCCATCATCACGTTCACTGAGCAGCATCCCATGCCATGGTACCACTCTGCTTCACTTCTGGGCCCTTCATCCGCTCCTGCCGTGGCGCGGATGGGTATAAAGCTCTAACAGGTTCTTGTGCCATACCCAAAATGCAGTCTTTCTCCATGAGGTGTGACTCAGGATCCTGCGAGGGCTCTGGCAAGAGGGATGCACAGATACTTCCCCCCACAAAAGCAATTCCCCATCTTGGAGGTGGGAAGCATTGCAGCCCCATCAACCCAGCGCTTTTAGCTAATCTAAAGCCCTGTAGGGAGTCAGGGCTAATTAACTCAGCACTGTGGCATCCTGACATAACTGCATGGCTTCTGGGACCCAAGCTAGTATTTCTACCCAGCAGTCCACTGCGCTACGTGATATATCTGCTCCGGCAACGCTTGCACAGGGGTCCCCAGCACAGGACAGGGAGAGGCAGGGATTGTGCTCTCCAGCTGCCCCCCCACCCCCAGACTCTGCAGTAGCTGTTTTCCATCGTACCTGTGGCCACGTGTCGCTCAGTGTTATTTAGAGGCGTATATGCTCCTTGCAATGCATTTTTCCTGAATATAAGCTGGAAATTACTGATTTTTACCTTACACAGCTAGTATAAAAGCACTAATGTCCTAATGAAGAGTCTCACTTAGCTAAATGCTTCATACAGCTGAGTAAAACAAAGAATTTTACTAGAGCTTAACCCAGTCGTTAATAAGCTTTTTAACCTTGACCTTTCAAATCAATGATCTACCACTGGTTTTACCTTTCAAGAAGGAATTCCATTTTCAAGTGATAAAACATATTTTGCACTCCTTACAATCTAATGATTATTCTCAGCGTTACTGGATATATGAGGCCATCAAACCATTAGAAGGTATAAAATGTATTAATGTACAGCATTCACGGCTACATTTGCTTTAGAGTCAATAAAAGGGAAACAATTTATAAAGGGCATTTATGCTCATTACGGAATATCGATAGATTGTTTCTCCCATCGTTCTGAAGTATGAAGGGCTCCCTTTCCTGATGGATAGGGGAGGATTTGCATAAGATCTTTGCTTATGCCCTCAACTTCTCCAGCACGGAGCTGCGTGCAGGGGTTTGTGTCCAGGCTTTGGTCTGACATGAACCAGAGTGGGAGGAGGGGGGTGCGACGGTGGTGGTACCCACAAATTCTTCCTTCCCAGGGGACCAAGAATCTCAATTCATGAGTTATTCAGAGAGGCTCTATCAACAACTATGGTGCCTTCAGCAGCAGACACAAATTATCACAGGGTTGTGGGCAAACTGGAAACGAAGAAGGGAATTTATTAATGAGGAAGGTCAGGGTTGGAGAACACAGATGATGGCAGAGCTTTGCAGAGCACCTTCCCAAGCAGTAGGAGGGCAAAAGAGGCTGTTTGACACACATAGAGGGAAAAATCAGAGAGGGGTAGGAGAGGATACAGGACAACCAGCACTATAGCCAGAGGCAGAAGTTGCATAGTTTGTCCTAGTGAATAACTCAATTAACTGCAGAAATAAAATCTATGAAGAGACGAGTGATTAAGACACTGGTCTGAGTCTCAGCAGACCTGGATTTGGTTCCTGGCTGTTTTCAGATTTCTGTCTGACTTTTGGCAAGACCCTGCAACTCTCTGCGCCTTGGTTTCCCATCTGTTAAAGAGGAATAATAATATTTCCTTTCTCTCTTGCCTATTGCAGCAGCAAGCTCTTCTGGGCAGTCACTGTCTCACTCACAGTGTGGGTGCAGGACTTTGCGTTCTGTGCTTTTGATCCCTGGTCTAGAGCAGGACTTGGAGTGATGGGGAATGCCTTGCTAAAGCAGCCCATGGAGTTACAAATCCTGAATGACCGGAGACCACTCTGTGACTTGTTAAGCACATTTCTTAACATCAGCTCTTCAAAGACAAAAGAAAAATAAAAAATCCACCAGTAAATTAGAGAAGGAAAGTGATTCACATCTCTGTTAAGATTTATGGGAGTCTGAACTTACCTTCCAAAGTGGAAATCGCACAATTGGAGGCAACAGAGAAATCATTAGCCACAGCACAAAAGCAGAGAGGTAGCCCTCTCCATCTCCAATCGCACTCCTCTACACATCTGGCTTCTTTAAATGGACCAACCTTTTCAACATTTCTCCCTGACAAGCCTTCTTGAAGCACACATTCTGGTTTCCCAGGCATGCTCGTGTCCATCTGGTGGGGTGACATTGTGCCCACTCACAGGCATACACACATACCGAAAGCAAGCCTAGGTTGCAGAGCTGAGTTTAAGAGGACAACCAGGAAATATATAAAATTAAATCTCAGCTGCAGAGACTTTCTGGTAATAAGCAGACCCAATTAGAAATGCAAATGTCACTGAAAGGGAGCATGTCTGTTGACAGTAGACTTTGAGGAAAGCTTTGGTTTTAGTGCTAGTAAATTAATCTTTAATTATGAGCATGCCTTACTTCTGAAAGAAGTGCCCTGCACATCCTGGACTGACAGCAGGAGAAAGTTTCAGGCTGTTGCTTTCTTGTGTGAGATGAAACATCTCACCCCACCCTCCCTGAAAACAGAGAGCCTTGTTAGCTGCTGGTGGATGTAGTGATTTAGTTCAGCTGGAGCTGGGGCTGGGTAGTGTCATTGGTTCTTCACATGGCAAGAAGTCATCAACCTGTTAACTCCCAAGACTCCCATGCTCTTGATAAACACAAGTATCCAGATGAAGAATTTTCAAGGTCTGGGTTTAAAAAAAAACAAACCAAGCAACCATCCAGCCCTCCTGCAGTCCTTTCCTTCCTTGGCTTGGTCTCCTGCCCTTCCTGCAGAGCACATCTTGCCAGCAGAGAAAGGATCACAAGATGCTTCAGCAATCCCTTCTACAGCCTGTGATGAGTATATTCAACACCTCCACTCCCGTGCTGGCTGGACTATTAAAATAACATTTCCACTTCCAAGTAAGTAAATAAATCTCACTGGCAAGTTTGTCTTGTGACAGACAACATCTTGTCTCCCTAAGAACTGGGATGGTGTCCTGCAAAGTTGAAAACCTGGTGCTTTAAAACCCAAGTGCAACAGCCAAGAGATACACAGCTCTATCTTCAGAGGTAGCAAATACAATGAAGCAAGCACATATGTTCTAGAAATCCTATTATTAAAGTTACAAAACCAGTTTAATTTCTTAAAGTTCTTGAAGTTACAGTGTTTTGTTGTCATTTTCCCAGCAAATTTTTGCTTCTTTTAGCCGACAGCTAAAAAGCTTTGCCCCAAAAGCTTCATTGCCCTAAAGAGGCTGTGCTGCCCACCCACCTCCAAAGGCCCAGAACACCTGGGTTCAAGCACAACAGGAAGATCAGAACATACCTTATCACAAGTATGCATATGTGACACCAGAGCCTGCCGCCTTCTTGGAGGGATGCCATAATTGACGGAACAAAGTACAACAAAACTTCACATCACTGGTGGATCAGAAGAACAGAGATAACCGAAAGGCTAGAAAATTACAGGTTTACTGACATTCTGCTCAACCTTACCCATTCTTTATTGAAAAGAGATAATAACTATCTATAGGAGAGCTGTCTTAAGGCTCCATTCATTGCCTTTTGCTAGCCCAGCTGAGAGGTGGTATAATATAACACACACTGGCATCTGGCATGTCATTTAATTACACCTTCAGCTTGCTGGGAAAATGTTTGAAGTGTCAAGGTAAGCAAACTATAAAAATATATTTCCCCTGCTATGGGAGAGCTCCTGCAATGGCAAGCAGAGAAGACAGGGCTTGCTCCAGCCATTACCCTAGGTCTGAGCGAGGAAGGTGATGCAGAGGAGTCTAATTCATGAACAGTTATTGCCCGTTGATAAGACACCATCTGCTCCCGCCAGCCTGGCTCCAATTCCCCAACAGGCACTTGGGACTTGTTCCCCAAATAAACCGTTGGTGTAACGGGAAAACGGTACCACTGGCTCCAGTTAAGATCTGCCTTCTTACATTGGCATTGAATATGCCCCCTTCCTTTAACGAAGAAGAAAAGGAATGTCAAGGGCAGTAAAATGCCGACCACCACCACTAAAAGGGCCAGACTGGGCTTGTTTTGGCTCCTCAGCCAGATATCCACTCTGCTTAACAGGGAAAGGCTGTTAGACATCACCTACGATAAGGATGAAGATAGGTGGACGTATCTGTACCAGTGGATGCTTTCTAACAGACTTTCTCCTTGAGCTGAGCCTCGGGGTCCCTTTAAACATCACAAGCTGGTCAGCAAGCTAGCCAGGCATTCTACGTCCCTCATGAAGCCCAGCGATTCCCTCTGCTAGCCCAGGAGAGGCCCAAACCCCAATGAGCTGGCTGACAGTTGAGGACTTGAAGGTCCTTGTTGCTTCTGTGTCCTCACTGTGCTCTGTTTGCTCCCCACTCACATCCACCTCTGATCCACACCTGATTTCAGAGATAGCTGTGCTATCACTGCTGTAAAATACAACTAGCCTCTGCCAGGCAAGACCTTTGGGTCTTGATGCTGTACGCATGAGGGGCAGGAGCATATGGGGGTGAGGGGTGTCTCAGCATCGCACACCCCCCTCCCTCCCCCCCCAGTTCACTCCACACAGCAGTAAAGCTGCTGATAACCTCACCTCTTGCTAAACCGAAGATGACCCCTGAGCCTTTGACCCTGCAAGCTGGGGAAACAAAGCGGAGGGCATTGGGGCTGGACTTGCTATAAGTAATTGAGGTGAAAGAAATAAAGAAATAAATCACATAATTTTTCTCTTTGTGCATGGGGTGGGGGGGGGGGATGCGGGTGGGGAGGAAAGGAGACAAAGTTCAATGCAGATATTAGTCACCTTGTTTTGTTCTTACGAATGGAAATTTCTCAGAAACCAAAATAAAGGGTGTGGTATAAGAACCTGAAGAGAATAAAATTAGCTAGAACCCACATCCTAACTTTTAAACCCGTGAACGCAGGTGTCTGCAGCTGAGCATGGTATTTTTGTTTCAGTTCATCCGAGGTATGAGTCATTTCCATCAAAAGAGGAGGATGCCTTGATCTGCGCGAGAGCAAGCACTGGAACAGCAGCTGTTGAAGCAAACACAAACATCCATGCCAAGGATTGTAAGGATGGAGTTTATCTAATATGTAAACAGCCACCTGCTGCAAATGAAAAATTACACCCACAACCACCTGAATAAGATAAGCATACGACCGGGGAAACGGAGAGACAGATTTATTATTAATTCGTTGGAACTTTTGAACCAAACATCTCTGTTGCAATGGAACAGTAGGATGCACAAGGAAATAGTACTCCTCACCCCAGACCTGCTCAGCAGCATTTATTTTGCCTAAGCGATTTGCTTTTCTTTGCTAAGTCTGGTGGAGATGAAAACACCAACCCAAAGAAGATAATTAAAAGCTAAATGAAACTACATACAGCTGTGCTACTACATGACTAATGAACATGCAAATATATACATATGACAAGGACATAATGCAGACTGGCTGCCTTGAGTGGTTAGTGCAGATTTCCAAGAGCTGGAAATGCTATTGATTATAACTGAGCTAAACTTCCTGACTCCAGACTTCAAAGATCAGCCTCAATATAATCATCACGCAGCGTACGGGAACGTGGCTGCAAGGAATTGATGAATAACAGCTCAGGGACCTGAACATTCACCCATCAGTGATGGGAGGTGCCCTCCTGGCTGCTGAGGGAGGCTCCTTGGCAGCCAGGACCAGCACTGTATAATCCTTCTCAGCATCTTGGCATGCTCCATCTTGCTGTCAATTAAGATTTTGGAGTTGTGGGGTTTAGCTGGGATGTTTATTTTTGCCTTCCCACTTCTCTTGGCAAGATGCTGGTATGTGGAGGACACATTTCTGGGAGGACCAGGGCTGTAGGTAACACATATAAGGCAAAGCTTCTGGGATCCTATGAAACAGAAGGTGTGGGCAGCATGGTAAAGTGCTTCTCTGAGGGTTTGCTGGCACATTGGTGTGAAAGAAGTCCAAATCAGGTTCCCCGACCTACCATGAGACTGTAAGGTAAAGTTGAAACATCAGTGCATGGCCTTGAGTTGAGTGTAACTAAGATCATTGGTCCCTCTCTGAGCTTGTAGCCACAGGCTACAAAATTCCTCTCTCCAGCCAGCTCCTAAGGAGCTTTTTTTCACCTTTGGTTGGCATGGCTCCTGTTGAGAGCAACTCCTCACCGCCCTCCTGAGATGTGATGAGTGAGTCAGGGCTCAGCTCCAACTGTCCTCCCTGCTGCTGTTTTGTGTCCCCTTCCCTGGCCGTGCCATGATGGAGACATTACAGAAACAGAGCAAAGCTCCTTCCTCCTTTGTGATGGCCGTGGAAATGGCACATAGCCTTGGGGATGGCCACGGCTGGGAGCAAAGCGTGGAGAGACAAAGCACAGCCTTAGACCTGGGTGAAGATGGCTGCGCCACCGGGACAGTGAGTGAGAGGACACCTACAGAAACCAAAGTTGTGCTGAACACAATGGTTAGTGCATAAAAATTAATCAAGTACTACAATGACTTGCTTTATTCATAATACTTAATGGTCATGTAATAGGAGTTTTTATTCAGCAGTTAAAGTTCATAAGTGCAGGTTTTACATGTAGAAAGGTATTATGCTGATAGTTTAATTACACACCTTTCTGCACACCAAAGGAAATGGGTTATGCGGGTTTTATAATTAAAGAAGGACTTCTGAGGGGAAATTAACTTTGCAGTTAGCAACATAATATTTGATTTTTTATCAGATGTTTTTGTTTTGGATTCACCAGTGTTCCGTAGTTTTGTAAACAGGTGAGAAAACTCCAAAATGTGCAAGGTGTCAGGGGGAAATGCAGCATAAAGTAGTGGTATTTAAAAATAGCAAGGGCGAGCATGAGGCATAAACATCATGTTTGGGAGCCTCTCTGCATGCTTATAGAGGTGGCAAAGCCAGAAACCTGATGGCTGTTTTGGAACATACAGCACCGCTCTTGATACTCAGGGCAAAGATGGGCACGAGCCGCTGCTGGGCTGGGGACTTGTCTCTCCCTTTGATAAGGATGCAAACATGTGCTCAACGTGGTGGTGCTGGGGAGGCCAGCAGTTTTGGGGTTCCTCCCTTTTCAGGCTTTGAGAGGCTCTGCTTAGCCTAATTTCATTTCTGTATGCATAGTAAAGTGCATAAAGCGTGTCTGTGGGGATATATGTACACCCACATTTACAAACCACCTGGAGAAATAATTTTCTAGCACAGAAAATACACTGAGAATAGTTCTGATAAAGTATTTCAGATACGACCGAATGCCCCTCCACTCCTGATCTCAACTGACAGGCTCTTATCGTGCCCAACAAAAACGAACATTAAAAAAAAAAAAAAATTAAAAAAAGAAGGACTTTCCAAAAACAATAAGCAAGGGCAAGGCCTGAAGTATTTTGTATACGCCCTTTCCTTTCTGGCAGGATGGGAGAGCGGCTGCCCTGGATATATCACGCTTTGCTGGTGAAGGTGGAGTCCGGGTGACAGGGTGATGGCAGATGGCGATGCCTGTTACGGGGGGGTCCCTTTGCTCTGCATCAGCCTCCTCAGGCACCGTGGTCCTACCAGTAAATCGGGCATCTCACTGTCAAATACAGCAGAATAATTTAAAAATCTTTTTAATTGGTGTGGCCACTCAATAATTATAGCAGGAACAGTTGTGTAAAGGGTGTATCCAAACATAACTGGACATTTTTTTGAATTTCATTGGCCAACTGCATAAATTAATGACAATGAGAATGAACTGCAACTGTTTTTCTCTTATTAAATCCATACACTTTGGCTCTACTCATCATCGTTAACATACCGTTAAAAGAGCTGTTACTCTATCTTTCAACCCTCATCCTGCAATCAAGCCCTCACTGCACCACTGTGGATTTCAAACAGTCAATTGTTTAAAAATAGAAAGGGTTGGGTTGTTTTTTTTAATTATTATTAAAAAAATAAATCTGAATGCAAGCAGGTAAAAATTAACATATGCAACTGTCAAGTGTCAAATTCAGCTCCTTGGCCACCAAGGCTGGCATTGCCTGGTGAGTGGGGCTTGGAAAACTGGGATGCTGCCTGGCATACTGGGATGCTGCCTGGCATACTGGTACAAACAGTGCAAATAAATATATACATTAATTTATTATTTTCTTTTTTAGAAGATGCTGTGCTTACTGGGTGTGTACACGACCTATTCTTTGTAATCTGTGCATTGTTTATACAAAAGGTGCAGGAAACCTGCAACCAACAGCCTAGCCTCCATGGGGCAAATTCGGGCCGTACTGTGTGGTTAGAAAGATGCTCCACACCACCTCCACTCCCGCAGGTCACAGGAGTTCCCCACCCTGGCACAAGAGGATGCTCTTCCCATTTATTTATTTATTTATTTATTAAGCCTGACAAGGGTCATTATAACCGGATACACAGATTTTTTTATTTTTTTTCCCCCTACAAAGTATGTCTGCCTCGTATCAGAGAGAGTATTCTACCAGTTTTATGACTAGGTGAGTTTTTTACTGTATGTGGCGATGCAGTAAAAATGAACGGATACCTCAAACACACTCACAATCCCTTGGATTGCTTTGTGGAAGCCACTTCACCACATGTGAAGGGAGCGAGAGTCCAAGTAAAGCATTCAGTAAACATTTGAAAACAAGAGACAAATAGCATTGTGCAACTGTCTTACTTCAAATACCCGCTTGGAAAAATAAAATTAATAAATTAATAAATGAATTCCCTCTCTTGCCAACCAAGCCTGGCTCCCTAAACCAGGAGGAATCGCAACGCTGGTAAACTTGCAGAAATATTTTTACAATTTTATTAGAGGTTTTAATTCCGTGCTTTATCTACCTCTGTTAGTCTGCAAAATAGCTTTAAATATTCAAGTGGTAATTAATGAGTCTTTTATGTTGCAAATCAAACATTTTCATCTGTGCTGTGGTACAGTGGCAGCGAGAAGGAGGGGTTTAAAGTGTAATTGTTTCTACTGTTCCCCTCGCTGTGTTGAATGCCTTTTTACCCTTTATTATATCGTTGGCTTTTGCTTCAGTTCATCAGCACTTCGCCACATCTTATCGTTCGATATTTGCTGTCTATTTCCCCCTCCCCTTTTTTTTTTCTCAGTTTGAGATTTCTTACTGTGCCTTTGCCAGAGACATTCCTAAGGAGATGGAAACTCTCTGAATGTGGAATTTTCGCATGAGTGCAAAATAATAAAAAGCATGTGTGTATTAAAAAGGGATCAACTTAATGGGAAATGAGCATTGGGTTACATTAATATTCTATTACAGTAAAAATCATATTTAATAAATTTTCTCCAGATTTTTTCAGAATCTTACTGTATTTTTCTAAGTCGTATGCCAATCCAAAGAAACAGTGTATATGATACACTTGATTTATGTTAAGTAAATAACCTGCACAGCCCATTTTTGGGTCTTTTTTTAAAAAAAAAAATATTAAGTGTAGAAACACACACCAGACTAAAATGTGTGCTTAGTTTCCATCTGCTAAGAGGAATACTGTTGGTCTTGTGCAGGAGAAAGCCTTTATAAACAGTGTTCTATTTTATTGATGCTATATGTGGAGTTTTATGTTATGTGGCAAGAGCAGGAGAATGAAAACACCGTAATTTATCCTAAACTGTAAAATTATACTAGTACTAAAGTAATTACTTCACATATTAAAATACGGTTTCCTTTACTTTCTTTTGTCATCACATAAAATTAGGCATCGAGCACCACAGTGCAAAGGGGCCGGGAGCTTTTCTTGCCTTCACAAAGGATTGACACATCCTTGATCGTACACTATATCACCCGACCCTTGTTGTTCTGTGACCCTAATTAATATTATACTCGGTGACATTTATGTATCAGAGCAATAAGCTAAACAGGAAACAATTTATGTCACCTAAAGCTTTTTAACAAATCGATGCAACTATTTGTAATTGCTTGTTTCACAAGATTAAAAGTACTCAGCCTTGATCTTCGCCCACAGTTTTGTGGCCAACATGACCTGTGCTTCCGTTGTAAAATAGGAGTGTTGGTGATCAGCACCTATTTCCATCAAGTAATCCATATTGCTAATATTTCTGGAATTTTAATGTAGTTACAATTTATAGCCGATCAAATGTGGTTACCTAAATTGCTGTTGCTAGTAGACAGTTTAACTGTCTTTATTAATTACAGTATAATTTAATGTTTGAGTACAGGCACTTGTGTTGGTCATTTTTACAGCCAAAGCAGTTATGTGCCTTATGACGAGCCATTTTAGCATTTTCAATGGAAATTTGCTAATATGATGAGTGATAAAAATGTCAAACTCTGGTAAATAATGGTTATTACTTTGGCTGGAATTAATCCTTGAGAGGATGGTTACCTTCAAATTAACATTATAACTTGAAAAAAATAAATAAGCAATGTTTTTCAGGCTTCTGAGGTACATTAATAAAAAAACAGGCACTGAACCCCCACTTAAATAAATGCATCCAAAACCCCACAGAGTGGGTTTTGGGGGTTTTGTTCTTTTCCTCCAGGTAGACAGAGAAATTTCCTGAGGAAGAAGGGAGGTGAGGCTATTTCTTGTTAAATACCTCGAGGTGATGCTGCTTACCATTTATAGCTCACGTGCTTTGAAGGTACCTATCAAAGCTAATAACAATAGGACAAAAAAAATTAAGTTAATAAAATACTTTGCTACACCTCAGCCTTGGGGGGTTTGGGACAAAAAAAAAAAAAAAAAAAGGTGCAAACAGCATGAAGGCTGCAAACAGGCATGAGGGCTGCATCCCACAACACTGGTCAGCGCCATCAACACCGTTTGTTGCCACCAACCTGGCAATCCGAGGATGGAGAGCGCTTCGGTGTGAGGGAATTAAACCAGGACTGCAAGGAAGATGAAAGATAGCCCTGATTAACACACCATTAAATGAACGTTTAACATCATCATTGAAGACGGAGCCTGATTAATAGGTCAAGAAGGGCTAATTACACTTTGTTGTGAGGAAGGGTGTGTATGTGTGTCTGCGTCTGAGCGAGAGGCACCAAGAATTGCTAGTCCTTTAAATTAGTCCAATAACGTGAAATTTGTCATACTCTGTGATCACAGCTCAAGTTAAATGTCACCATTCAGATCATCTGCAGAGAGCAGCTGGGTGTGCGCAGAGCACGTCGGCTGCTGTGTCCTTCTGGGCCTGAGCTCCTGTGCTGGGACCTCCCCCCTTGTCTTCTGCTGCTTTTCCCTCCACAGTGGGAGAAACCCAGAAAAAACTGTGCACTGGCTCCAGTTTTCTCCTTGGAAACTACTCAGAGACTCGTTGCCTCAGCGCTGACCATAAAAGTGCTTTTCAGCTGTGGTGGAAAACAGCATTTCTGACTGGAAAAGGTATTTCCCAGCTGGCCGTGTCTGCGAAGGCATTTTGTGATGTCCCATCATAGGGTTGCCAGGGAGGAGAAGTGAGTTTAATAATGCAAAGGTGAGGCAGGTCGTTGTGTTCCGCATCTGACACTAGCCAGGCTGTCCTCAGCTGCTCGGGACCATGAACAGCAGGAGGGGAAGGGACTGATCCCACTCCTCAGCTCGGGGCCTGTTCCTCAGCACAAGCTGCATTTGGCACCTACCCTGACAGCTCTCCTTACATCAGAGGCCACCGAATGTCAGCAAACAACACTCCCTCCCACTCTCCTGCCAGTGCTGGGATAGGCAGCAAAGTGAAACACCCAAGCCATCTCTAGTGGCTTCTCAGCTCATGACCTGCCTGCTCCCTCCATCACAGACCTGTATGGGGACACAACATCCTTCAACAGAGGAACCCAGAGCCCTGATAGAAATCATTGGGGGACAGAATCCCCTGCACAGATCCCACATTTGAAGGCACACGGAGTGCTCCTGACAAAGCATGTATCAACTTCTGACTTTGGACAATTTAATACCTGAAGTGGGACCACTCCGCTTTTACTAAAATCTCACTGGTCATGAAAGTGCAACGCAGGAGAAACAAAAATAAATTTGTTCTCTGCATTTTGATTATTAAAATCCACCAGTCAGTACTGTTGTAAGACACATGAGTGTGCAAAGATTCTTCCCTCCCCCCCCCCAAAAAAGTAGTTATCCGGTATAATTTTATGATAGAATATTTTTATAAAATCATTTGTACTAATTTAAGCATTTATCATTATATGCAAAAAGATTTCTTGATGAGAATATTATAGACGGTGCATGTTTTTGACATTAGCATTTTATTTGGATGACTAATCTTGCAGATGTGAAATTTTAATGAATTATTCATGAAAAATCTCTCCTCTGAAATTTCAGTTTGCTGCTAATGCTAGTTATTAAACATTTTATTTTTCTTTATAAAACTTGATGAAGAAAATAAATGTGTGCTTACTCAAAAGAAAAGAAGGTGGCTATTTTAGAAAAGAAGGTGGGTTTTTCTCTTTAAAGTTGGTCTCAGGTGACTGGGCAACTTGGGACCTCGTAGTTTTGTAGGCCAAGAGGTTGACCGTGTACACAACTGACTGTAGTGATTTGTATACTGACTACACACGTTGAACCCTTCCTAGTGAAACCAGCAGCACAGCTCCCATTCAGGCATCACACCTGGAAGGGTCTGCTCAATGAAGCCCCAAACCCTTTCCTTCCTGGTTTCCCTTTTGGCATTCAACGAGGAAGCAAATACCCTCAACTCCCCATGATGCAGCGGTCACATGCTGATGGACATTTTGGAAAAGGATGACCCCTCTGAGTGACGGCATCTTCCTCACTTCAAGCAATAAGCGACAGCCCTGTCCAGGCTGGCTGTGAAACTGTCATGAAAATATCTTGTAAGTTGTGTTTGGGGATGACCCAAGGAGAAGGAGGAGACTGCCTGTGAACATGCTGGGCTATGGGCAAGACACAACTGGCCGCTCCATGGACCAGCGCTGGGGCCCCGGGCCCCAAGGGATGCGACACGGGAGCCATCGGGGTGGGGGGAAAAGCAAAACAAAAACTTAGGACATGGCAACTTGCATTACCAGTGTGAACAACCAGCATTTTTATTGCATTTGAGAATGCTATAATGTCAGTAATTAGTACTGACTACACAACATTTTTTATTGTCTGTATCAACAGACATGGAATGATGGAATTACAGTTGATGTAAGGAATGAGTTTCTTTTATGCCTTATCAAAAAAAAAATTAAAAAAAAAATCTTGTTACTGGCAGCACATACACACGAAGCACCATGCTAACAGTCTGGACTGTACCATTTTCATCAAGGCTTATGGGTAGAAGATACTTTGTTACCTGTTCTGGGCCCATTAAAATGCAGTCGTTAGCTGCAAATTCACCTCGCAAGACTAGAATACTAAATGACTTCTGAAACATCTAAAAACTCGCTCAGAGTTCATTAACCAAAGGTACCAAAGGATTTCAAAAGAGTTTAAACACTTTTTTTTTTTCCTTTTCCATGCTATAATGAAGGCGAGATTACCGGCGATCTGAAAACTACAATAGTTCAAAATTATTTTTAAAAACTTTATATATATATATATTTATGTATGTATATATATAAAATATCTAATGATCTTCAGTATTTGTAGAACCAGAATCCCTGCTCCAGCCTCTTCCCGAAGCGGGAGCTCCTGGAGAGGGGAGGGTGCAGGACCTGCGGCGGGACTCTTGCAAGTGAGAATCAAAAAAAGGAAAGGTTTTGGTGGTTTTGTTTCATTTGTGGTCACTTATTCTACATAAGCCTTGATTTTATTTTTTTTTTTCATTTCACTTCTAGTTGAATGCAGAAACCTGACAGGTTTTACATTTACAAACTTTTTTTCTTTTTTTTGATTTTTTTTTTTTTTAATTTATTTGGTGTGTGTGGACAAGGAAGGCTTTGACTCTCATTCCTGACAGCGATTTACCTGATACATGGTACTACTTTCATAATGTACGCTTTTCTTTGAGAAAAAAAACATGTAACAAATTGTCTTTACATCTTGGCACCTTGTAAAGTTTTTTTTTTGTTTTTTTTATACAAAAAGTTCAATAGTTTGACACTCCCCATTATTAATCACTACTTCACTGATAAACTTTTGAAAGTGTGACCCTGGAATTCATCATGCAAAATATTTACTGCAGCAGGAGAAAAACATCATTTTTTGTTTTTTAAAACGACTTTTTTTTTTTTTTTTTTTTTTTTTCCTTTCAAATATATGAACTTTGTTTAAGACAGCCAGAAAAGGCAGTGGTAAAGATAACAGAAGGGGTGGGAAAGTATCAAATAAAAAAACCAAACCAGCTTAAACACAAAAACTGTACAAAAACGCTTCGATCAATGATAACAGGAGAGGAAAAAAAACCCCAAAAATCTGTCAACTATGTTACAATTTAAAAGCTGAAGGAAAAAAAAAAAAAAGTCAGGGATTTTCTCCCACATGTCAGCAAATGTCATCCAATATTCTTAAAGCAAGGATAACTAAATAAAATACATGTGCAGCGTATTCTGCAATTCCATTACATACAGTAGGTTTTTTTTTTCAAAGCTATTTTTTTTTTTTTTTAGTATAGTTAATATAAAGCAGTTGCACAAAAAGCAAAAGGTGTTTTGACAAAACAGGTCTGTATTTATTCCTTTTGAGGAACGATATCTAAAAAAAAAAAAAAAAGAAAAAAAAAAAGTAAAGGACCTTTCCACCTTTTCCTCCCTCCCTGCCCTCCCTCCCTCCCCCCCCCCCCCAAAAGACAAAGGCTCACACAGACACAGTGGGATATATATGTACAACATAATAAACCCCTCCCTAAAGAAGCAACCATATATCCAAAGGGATACAGAATCAGAATTGTAAAAATCATAGTGAAGTTTGCTCGATGTAAAGCCTGAGATTTTCAGTTGGTTCTTCTGCAAGGCTGCGACACCTGCCAGATATGTTAAAATCTAATTTTTTATTTCTTTTTCTCTTTTTTTTTAAAATTTTTTTTCCATTTTTGCTACAGTCTTTAGACTAAGCATGCAAGACATACAACTAAGTGCAACTGAGTGAAATGTATTTTTTTTTTTATTTATTTACTCATTCCCTAACAGTTTGGACTGAGGTATGCGTACTAACAGTTTCTCATGCTGTTATCTTTACTCATGTCTAGCTACACATGCTGAGAATGAACTAATCTACCAGATTTTTATCCCCTTCTGAATACCGAACTAACCAGCAAACCACTCAGTTTAGAAGCACAGGGGCTCAATTCTCATGATCCCCATCTGGCTACCGCCGGCACGTCACGAAGCTGCCTGGATATAATTTAAACCAAAGAAAAAAAAAGGAAAAAAATGTTTCAAATGACCACAGACTGCCCTTTTTTTCTTGTCTTTTTTTTTCTTCTCTTTTTTTCTCTTTCGAAAAAGAAAGCAGAGTTGGGTTTTTGTAAAAGTAAATGCCAATAAAATCTCTTGTACCAAAGCTTATGAGTGGACAGGAGTGTTATTTTCTTATGAAAAATGCTGACAAAAAGCTAAACAAAATTGAGCAAACGTGCCAAGATCAACCCAAACTAAAGCAGTCATCCCAGCACAGTCCCAAAACAGAAGTGGCACACAATCGGTAGAACCAAAGACCAACAAAAAAAAAATTTACTTTTTTTTTTTTTTACTCATTTAATTCTAGAAATACTATTATGTGGTCCAGTTAAATTGTGGGAGCTTTTCTGTTCTCTTCTGTATTTTAAACTGTCTCCTTTATCTGATACTCTAATTTTTTCCGCAAAATAACCGAGTCTTTGCTTGCTCCAGCTCCCTTCTCACAGCTCTGCCAGTAACACTGATTCCTAGTTTTAGCCTCAGAAGCTCTCCTCAATTCCTCTTTTACAAGACTTTTGTTTTGGTCACTGTAAAGAATTGCAAATAAAAAGGTAACAACTTTGGTTCAGACATCTACTTGGCCTTCTAAATTTTCTAGAATAAAGGAGCAGTTTCCCTCTCAGGTTAGCAATAGCCCACATCTTGTCATTTCCCTCTAAATTCTTCAACCTCCTTTGATCAACAATAAGAGGATATTTGGCTTCATAAGATAAAGCATATAACAGAGAACATAATTTACCTTTGTGTAATATCTTTGGTAATTTTAGGAAAGAAAAAAAAAATAAAAGGTACAAAGAAGAATATAAATTAAGCTCTGAAAAAGGCTTTTTGAAAAAAACTTTAAAAAGCTACAGTCCTACATAAATAAATGAGTGACGGAAAAGTGGTTGCAGAACGAAAACGCTTACTTAGGTGTTTGGTGACCGAGGTTTACTGACCTATCACAACAGATCTTCTATGTCGTGTTTGCTTTGAAGAGCCTTGCTGGTTTTGCCTAACAAGCCCCCCTGCCACCCCCAGCGCGAATTCTGTCCCAGCTCTCCTGTCTCCGACGGCGAGGTTTCCATACTGGCTGGTGTAATATTGCATAACAATCTTAAACTGCAGTACTGGATTTGCACAGCTGAAAATTAACACTTTAGCATTAGTGGGGCTCCGTCCTTATTAACTCCCGTAACAAGTTCAATCTGAAATCTAATTTGTATTCGAACAGATTAATGCCACCAAGCAATCCCGAACTGATGCTTAACCGTGAAACATCACCACGTACAACAACAATTTAATGAAGTCATCTTTCCAACCACTACTTGCAAATGCAAATGCAAGAAGAAAAAAAAAAAAAGGAAATATAAAATTTGCAATAATAAATGTATAGGTGCCCATCTCGGTAATCTTAAAGATATCCCAGAAAGATTGGTTGGTTGACCCATCAGAACTCGTGTATAACGACCGAGAACCTGCCACTGTACTAGTCATCCTCTAACAAAAGCAAACTCTGTTGGTGCTGCATATGTTTCTTTGTGCTGTTCCGGTTTGTGGCATTTGCTAATATTCACCGTTGCTGCCAAAAATAAAAATAAAATTTAAAAAAAACCCCAAAAACAAACCAAAAACCAAAAACCCCCAAACAACAACAACAACAAAAAATATATATTAAAAAATACTGCTTTGTGGAATGAATCTGTGTTGCTTCCTACAGTGTTTCTATGTTCATCTGTCATTCATTCTCGTTCTTGCAGTACTTCGTTCCTCTCTCTCTCTCTCTCTCTCTCTCCGTTGGACAACCCTTCCACATGGATAGTGCAGCATTTGGGACCTTTTCAAAAAAACGACGACAAGGTAAAAAATAAAAACAAACCAAGAGGTGACACCGAAATGGAATGTTTTCCATAGCTAAAGAAAACACGGTGGCATCCGAAGGAAACTGGAATGAATGACAGAAAAAACTACAAACAATTCAATGACATTCAGCTTCGTATAATAAAAACACCTATTAACATTCATCACAAAGTACAGAAAACGTTGAAGCCTCCGAGAGGCCCTGGGCCTGGATGAGGCCTGAGGTCAGAACTTAAAATGGTAGAGGAGAAGTGGGGCTGGGGGGGAATAAAAGCAATACATTAAAAAGTTTGGGATAATTTTTTTTTTCTTTTAACCCCTCCCCGATATACACGCTCACACGCACACACACGTACCCACACACGTGCACACACAGGCCTTCCCCATCCCAAATGGAAGCAAAAGAAAGAAAAAAAAAAGAAAATAAAGAAGAAAAAAAAAAGAAACCAACCGAAAAATGAAAAAAAAAATGGAGTAAAGGCAGTGATAATCAACATGCAGTACTGTGCAAATATGTTGTCCATTGGAATCCTTAAAATCTGGGCAAAGACTTGATCTGCAGTTCAGGTGTACATGCTCAGTTTGATGTCCTCAAAGTGTCCAAAATTGGCAGGACCTGCAGTCCACAGCTGGCTGCTAAATGCGAGTGAATCAGTTTAGCAAATTTACAACACTGATGTTGACTGTAAGAGAGGAAAATCCCAAGTACCAAACAAGTCCATCCAATGCACAGAGTACAAATTCCTTTTTTCAACAAAAAGTAGAAAAATCAAAAATACTCCCAAATGGGATACTTGATGGCACTAAGAGTTAACATATTTCATAGTTGTCAAAGTGGACTGAGAATCCTCCAGACTGTACAATAATGGAGAGATTTCACAGCTAAGTTTGACGTGTTCTTCCAATCTTCATTCTCAGGATAACGATGTCAGACATAACTCATTCTATGTCCTCATTTACAGGTTCATCTTCATAATCTCTGTCGTGATCAAAATCTGGACTGTGGTTGGCTGTTGTCACTAAGGATAGCGGGCCTTCATTTTCATCTGGATCTAGCGGTTCTTCTTTGACATGCACAGGGTGCCTGCAAAAACGAGAACCCGGTCAATTGGTTAAATTGATCATGAAAAAACAGGTTCTGACACCTTACAGGGGGTTTTGGGCATTCGGACCTGGTGTGCCAAGCCTAGGAGGACCAGGTCATTAAGGAGAAGACCCTTGACTTCTACGCCAGCCACCAAAGTCAAGCGAAGGCTACGCTTTGCTCAGCTTTCCCCAGGAAAACACTCTGGGAGGAGGAGCACCTCGAGAGGGTTTCCATCTCGGGATGGAGAGAAAACGCTCTCAGCTGACATATTAAGTTGATTAATACAATCTTTGGATAAATAAGCGGAATAAGCATCCGAATGGCAAAGCAGCAGTTTGTCAGCCCGCCGAGCCGGCGGAGGCTGGGCTAATCATCGCTTGCTGTGTGTGCAGCGTCTCTCGTTAACATGCAGAACCTGTGAGACAACTCTCCAGAGGACGACCCCAAGTGAGGTTCTATCATTAATCAACTTCAAGCAAACACAGCAAAGAGACACCATGATACATGCTTTAAACTCCAAATTAATGCATATTTTTACAAACTGTCAATAAGGGAAGAAAAGCCCTGCCAGGAAACACAAACAGAGAGGAAAAGGCTCGCTCAACACAACAATATGATAAGAAAGCACAGTCCTAACGAGAATAATAACACTGTCAGCTGTAAACAAGGCAGAACATGATCCCCAGCTCATGGTGGGCACAAGGATGTACTAAAGAGATGAGATCTGCCAAATTTCTCATTACGGCACAGCACATGAATAACCCGCAGGGGAATGGGGCTTGGTCATTCAAAACAGGTATGATAACAATTGAAAAATGTTGTTCGTAAATCATATTTACAACAAATCCTATACAAATACAAATTACCTTTTCTTTCCCCCCCCCTTTTTTTTTTTTTGTTCAGCAGCTTTTGAAATGTAAAACAGCCATGTGAGTCAATAGTGTCTTGTTGGTGGGACTTTATGGGAAAGTAGGATTTTATTGACATTACCAAGTATTAATAATGCGACACGGCAATGGAGACCCTGTTTGCTTCCTAAATAATTGATGTTGTAGGCAATCCCTTAAAATAAAGTGTTAATGAGTTCAAGTCCCACTCTGTCTTTCATTGAGTTGATATCCACCTCCCAGAGTCTTGTTTTTTTCTCCATGTGGACTCATTTAACCCTTTCATGTGAAGGGGCCACGTGAAAACCCCATCTGAAGTGCACACCTTCATTTTCAAGAACAACTTTTCTCTCCCTGCACAGCCTGGCTTTAAAATGTATGATTTAAAATAGCACTGCTTTGGTTTATGTTTTGTGTGGACAGGAACGACAATGCTGTTTGCACTCTACCGCACCAGCAGACGGCAAGAATAAATCACTGAACAGGGAGAACGCACCCGGGATCCACAGGCAAGCCAAAGGTAACCCTGCCAATTTTAAGGGATCTAGTTGTGTGCTTGCATAGTGCGCAAAGCTGTATCACACCCTATTTATTTACTTCAGCTTAAGCTTGGATCAGTTTAGGAGGCATCTAACCTGCTGACTACACACATTGCCAGCGTGAGCTGTGAATGCCTTTCAAGTCCCTGCATATTTCAACTTCTTGAGTTGTAAAGTGCTAAATCAATACTTAAGTGTTAACTGCACCTTCCAACCCGTCCAACAAAGGAACGGTGGAGAGCAGTGAGATGGTACACACACCTCTTCCCTTCAAATTCACTAACAGGCCTCCGTCACCACATGACAGAGCACTGGAATAGGCTGCCCAGGGGGGCTGTAGAGTCTCCTTCTCTGGAGATATTCAAGACCAGTCTGGATGCCTCCCTGTGCGACCTGTCCTAGGAACCCTGCTTTGGCAGGGGGGTTGGACTTGATGATCTCTGGAGCTCCCTGCCAACCCCTACAGTTCTGTGATTCCTGGGAGCAAAGAGCATCCTCCGCGCGTCGTGTAACTTCTGCGAGAGGTGTGCTCATCGTCCCGCAGCTCATCGCCCCAGCGAATGCAAAAACTGATTATCTGCAACTACAAAAACTTACATTGTGAATAGGCTGCAGGGTCCCTCGCTCAGGAGAAAACATGAAATGAAAAACAGAAGAAAAAGGGGAAAGAATGGCTACACATTGAGACCGATAAAACATGTGCTACTTGGCTGTTGCAGCCGTGATCCCTCCTACTGCTGTTTTAATTTTAAAATCTTGCTTGTTGGCTTCCTTGTTGCGATGCTTCTTTTTTAACTATCATTTTGGAAAACCTAGACGGTGAGTTTTCAAAGGAGAGCGCATTGTAGACAGGAGTTTCCCCAAAGACTGCTCATGGGCCATGTCTTGGTGTCCCATGATGTCCTCGCAACACCTCAGGCTCAGACGGAGAGCAGAAGTGAGCCGGTGATAAGCCAGATACCTGATGCGCTCACAACTACCCAAAAAAGTGTGAAAGCTCCTTCAAAGACCGACGAAGCTTTCCAAAGCAAACTCTGCCCCCCTTCTGGTTTTGTTATGAACGCAGGTGAAACCAGGTGGTTTGAACTGAGTTTCTCTTTGAGGTTTGGTGTGGTTCCCAGAAGTCAAAAAACACAAAACTCTGGGAGGAAAAGCAAAGCAAAGCACCGAGGTATGAAAAGGGCTGCTCGACCCTGAGTGAGACAAAGCCAGAGAGGGCCACAAAGCCACGGGGAGGCATGGCCATGCCAGCCTCCGCCAGCAGCTCACGTGTTGGACAGACATCAGACAGCGAGCTTGGCAACAACTCCATCCCCCAAATTAGGAGGGTTATGGGGGTAATACACCCTCCCCCAAGGGAGAGATCTGCGTGGAAAACAATCACTGAAAAAGCTCAACTCCTTGTGTACTCCACTGTGTCAGTTCCAAACAAAAAGTGGCGTGTGAGGAGGAAACCTTACTGAGCGAGCCTGCTATTTTGCTCAAATATTTCAGAGCAACTGAAATAAATAGGCTTAAATAAGCTCAAAAGCAAAGGGGGACCTTCATCTCTCTCAGGGAAGTTGGAATCTCTATTTGCCATCTCACCAAAATCCCGAACTGGGGAAGGAAAACTTCCTTTAGAGACGAAAGAATTCAGTCTCTGGAATTACAGAAAAGGTAAATGCTGGGTTAGGCAAAAAAAAAAAAAAAAAGGAGGGGGGACGGGACGGACACGACATTAAAAAAAAAAAGAGAAAAAAAGGGTTTAGAAAGGGTTTCCCATTTCTTCTTTATAGTAGGAGAATTTCAGCACATCCCTTTTAAGTAGATGCCGAAGACTCCAGAAGGGGTTAACAATAAATAACCTTGCTGAACACAGATTCCCCTTCTTTTCACATCTGAGTAATTCTTTTGTTTGTCCACTCTGGGAACAGAGGAGTTTTTAATAAAGCTGACTGTTGTTTAAAGCCACCGAGTTCTGGTGGTGCACACAGCATGGAGTAGTTTGCTTTGTGGCTACCTTTGGAGCATATCAGGATGAAAGTGTTATGTCCCCAAGCTGTAATTATGCGACTACTTTCTAGTGTTTCAAAAGGAGGGAGAGAGAAGGGGAGTGGGGGGAGGAGAAAAAGAAAACCTAGCCGTGGTTCAGTGTGTCATAAAAAGGAAACGAATGAGCAGTAATAAGACTTCAGCTAAAGTGTTAGACTTCTTAGCTGTCATGTTAACAAGGTCCTTTAAACCTTACAATAAAGTTTAAAGCTTGATTTATTCTAATATACCAGAATTGTTTAAAAAATAATTTGCATTATGACAAGGAAATCTGTTCTGAGAAAAAAAACCCTGAAAACGTTCTTAACAAAGGAGACTTATGGAAAAGGGAAGGTTGCACAGAGCCTGGGAATCTGCTGTTGAGTCATGATTTTGTTTAGTAAACAGGGTAAACCCTGCAACTGCATGACGAGTGTTCTGGCTTTAGATCCCTTCAAACTACTGAGTAACACCGTTTTAAGGGGGAAGCTCAGAGGCTGGTATTGGAACATCACCCAGCCACATTTTACTTAAGCAAAAAGAAATGTTCAGCAGAGAACACATATATTATCAATTCTGAGAAAATGAAAACACTCAGGAAACAATCATTTCCATATTACAACAGAAAATTGGATTTTCTGGTGAATAATGAAAATGAGGCATCCCCGCGCCCCCCCGCATCCTCCTCTCTCTCTCTCTCTCTCTCTCTCTCTCTCTCCAGTATTTGTTCTGTGCCCCTCACCTTGGTATCAATGTGCTAAGAGATGATTATTAAGTGCAACAAAGGCCACGGCTATGCACAGTTCTGGAAGATGTTCTAGCCTGTTTCAACTCGGCTATTTTCCCCTGCTTGCAGACTCTTCAAAGACAAGGAAACCTTAGGTGAAATGAGAAGCCCGTGAACTACACCAGCCTCGGACTTGCAAGAAAATAATTACTCGGATTAAGGCAACATCATAAGCCTTCATCCCTGTCTGTTAGGCCAGGAGAAACCCTTGGGAGAAGTCCTCTTTCTGGAGGAATGCCACATCCCTCCGCTCCTCCTTCGTGCCGGCCCTATGTGGTCACGGGCAGAGGATAACGAATTGTGACTAAAACTGCCTCGAGATGAATCTGTTTCTGAGAGACGGAAAGTGTGTCATGCGACGCTACTTTGGGAGAGATAATTAATACTGCACAAACAATCACTGGAAAAGCTAAACACATTATTTGAGTGTTTTGAAGTAAATGGTAAAAGACAATGTTTAAATTAATTATTAATTAAAAATGAATGTTGCCATCTTTAAAGATTCTTTTTTTTTTTTCAAAGCACTTTGTGCACTGATTTAAAACGCTGCGATATCAAAGTACCCAGAGCCTCAGATTCCTTCGTGCCCCCTCCCCTCTGACAACACATTATGCAGGTGGAAAACTTTTTTTGCCATTAAATGCTAATTAGTTTCACAACTAATTACTATCGTGGTATTAGGTTAATTTTTTTTTTAACTTTTTGATTTAAACTTACTTTTGTAAATCCCTTATTCAAATGACTTTGAAGTAAAAGACTACAAATTACTTCTCATTTTAATGTGTAATGTGAGCTGTGGTGAAGCAGCCAGTAATTTCACAGCCCATTTTAAGGAACAGGCAGAAGAAAGGCAGCACAGCTCTCGCACCCGGCCACTCGCACAGGTAGCCAACCACTCCACAGAGTTTTTAGGGAACTACAAGACTTATAAACTCCGGCTTCTTTGCCAGCTGCCAATTACTTGGTATGTAATTTGAGGGGAGGGGGGGAATTTACAGCTTTGCAAACTCACTCCATCACCCCATAAATACCGAACACACCCATTGGGGCATCACACCCTTCCTGCCTTACCCTTTCCTGCGCCAGCGCGCTGCCCGGGTGCCATTCACGTTGAGCAGGGACAGCGGTCCCCCATTACTTCATGCGGTTATATATATGCACTCATTATACTGCCGTCTGTTGCTATAATGCTCCTATTAATTTTCCTTTTGATATTTTAAGAGCAATCTATAAATCATGCAGACCTTCATGTGTGCCATCGTTAATGCTTAGCAAGACCGTTGTGCGTCGAGTGGGTATTTTTTTAGACCCGCCAAACAAGCCTGTTTCCCAGCTCTGGCTGTGCTTGTCATGTGGACCCAAGGGGAGAAAAATCAGACATGGTTTGGGTTTTTTTCTCCAAGAAAAGCAGTTGCCTATGAGATTTTGCAAGGTTGAAAGAAGAGAGCTGCAAATAAGTTAAGAATTTTATAGCTCTGTGTGCTTTTTGGGCTGAGCTGAATTGATCAGTCTTAGGTAGAAGTTGGAAAACTGCCCTTCTACATTCCCATCAACGCCAAGCATGTCCACAGTTGAAGATGTCTGCTCTTGCTGCTCCATCCATGAGCCCCAGCAGCCAACCACAGAAGCCACAGTAAGACAGGGCCTAGAACCACACACACGCCTCTGCCATACTTACATTGCTTGCATAGGGGAACGTCCTGGACTACTGTCACTCCCGTTACTGTTCGTATGCTCCATTGCACCGTTAAGCTCTTCCCTCATCGCGTTGGCTAAATTGCCCAGAGTGGGATTTCCCATGGAAGCAGTAGTGTATAGAGGTATACTGTTCTCAGCCATTGAAGCCTGCCAGGGACACAAACAGATATATGAAGAGGCACGACTAACATTTTTACACATCGCACAACATGCTTAGTTCTTCCAAACCATCCTCTGAATTTACATTATTCAGAATTAACTCTTTTTTTTTTAATATTGGGCTTTCTGATAGGCATTACACTGATTCCACCAAGGGAAATTTAACATAATTTAGGTCTGGGTTTAATCCTTCATGGCTGTGTTAGTTTGCTAGAGGACAGAGCTTTCCCTTCCCACTCCCTATCCGGCATTACAACCCCTGGAAAAAAATAAACCAGCCTTTTCCTATTTTCACTTTGCAAAATTATGTTTGGGGCTTTGGGTTCCTTTGTGGCTTAAGTCTGGGTTTTTGTTTTTTAATGGAACAGGGAAAAAAACTTATAACTCCTTCAGCTGGTCAGTCCTTCCCACCAGAGCAAAGAGGGAAGGCAGTGATACTGAGGTGGGTTTTTCTCGTGACACAAGTGTGGAGCTGCAGGTAGTGCTAACCAGATCTCCCAGAGCTGCAGTGACCTACCAGAGCACAGAACCACTCCATGAGAAGTTTTTTATGTCTCAGCAACTCAGCCCTTACCTGAACTACTGCAGACCTGACCCTTCTTTTGCGACCGAGTCTCGCTCTTAGGAAATGCCCCGCAGAGGCACACTGGAGTTAACTTTCTAAATGGAAACCTTTGTAGGAAGAGAATGAACTGCTAAATACTTTCCCTCTGATTCTCAACATTCTGCCTGCTAATATTTACTGTGTGTCAGTGTTAGCTCATGTTGACGGCACAGGCCTGTGCCCGGCGCGGCAGCGGTGAGAGCACGGAAACCCCGAGCCCCGGAGGAGCCCAGGGTTTGGCGGGGATGGGATGCTCAGCTTTCCAAGGCAGTAGCGCCCAGGGACTCAAAGGATGTTTAACCATTTCACCCATCCCAGCCGGATCCGGCTGACATCATCTGCAGCTCCGTGAGCTGTGTCAGCGCCGCACAGCCACAGACTCTGGCTCGGCAGCACTCGACCTGCTCCAGGGAGAGGTCAGCCGGCTGCAGCGGCTGAGCCAAAAAAATCCATCAGGCTCCAGGTCTGCATGATGCAAATGCTGCCCGTGGGAGGGGAGTTCATGCAAACATATTCTCCACTGAACCTCTCGCCTGCTTCTAATTCGTGGGACAAAACTCCTTGCTTGTTGCCATCCGAGCTGGCAGAGCTGTTCCCAAGCAAGCACAGCCAGAGACTGGGTTGGGGGGAGATGGGATGGGAAAGGGGAAACATGACCAGCCCTGACTCCAGCATCTTCAGGAGCACGGCCGCTTTTTATTCTTCCTTACATTGACCTCTCCATGTGCAGCCCTATGTGTCACACGTGATTACAAAAGCTATTCTAACAGGGAGGATTATTTTTATCTTCTTGATTCAACAACCGGCAAACTCATTGTGATTAGGGGATGCAAAGAATGGTTCACATTTCCTGCACTTGGCAAAATAATGACTCAAGTTCTTCACCCATAGTGATAACTTGTAATTGCAGTAAAGCAATTTACTGGGGGAGAAGTGGGACATGAGGAGTATCTGCTATGAAGATAAAATAAGGGAGGGGAGAGTTTTGGGAGCCCCTGGTGACCCGCTGGGAACAGAACGTGCTGGTGAGAGCTGGAGTCCCCATACCTTCCACACACACAGAAGGGAGAGAGGTGCTTCTTCTCCCTGGCCGTGAGGGGAAAACAGATGGAGATGTTAGAGGGGTCCGGGAGAAGGAGAGGGGCGGCTCTACTACCACACCAGAAAAGAAAAATACACCCTGGCATCCCGGTGACACAATGTCATGTGCACTCACAGTGATGTGCAAAAAGCCTGTTTTTGCAGATGCCCAAGAAAGCTGGCTGAACGTTACTTGTTAATTATTTAATTAGCTTGAACATAGGCACTGGCAGGTAGAGCAACCTTGGGTCCCAGGAAGAAGGTTATGGTCCAAGCGAGGTCCCAACTGCCCAAACCCTGCCCAGCACCTGAGCACCCGCTGGGATTTTGTCTCCAAAATCCAAAGGGGGAGAGCAGGGAGGAACCTGTGGGTGTATTTTCAACCTAAAAGATGACTTGTCTCAGTGCAATGAATATTGTTCACCCCCATTTATAACAGGGGCCATGTGAGCGGCAGTAAATTTGGGCCAGGCTCTCCTCTCCATCATTTCCGTGCACAAGATGCTATGGGGGGAGGCACAAGTACGTGCCACTTCCAGGAAAAGGGGGAAATGAAACAGTTCGGAGGTTATCACAAGAGACAAGAATGGATGGAGATGACGACAACGACACGTGTTTCAGAAATAAAACACGAACAGTTCCGTATGATAAGCATATTAATTGAAATTAGTCACATAGCTAACAATGTGAAGAAATGCAGGATCATTTCATTTTTGCCTTTCAGCCTCATGAATGTAAAATGTGCTTGTAATCTTAATACTATTCAAGAGACAAAGCCATCTTTAAAAATCACACTTCACAAGACTCAGGGGAAAATAAGTTACTAATGAATGGTATTTACAGTTGCTTCATTTAAACATGCTTTCATTTGCTTTTCAGAAGTTAAGGCATAAACTCATGTAATTAAAAGAAATGCAGAACATGATTTTGCTCTTAATAATCTGTTTGCAGGCTCCGAAAAGAGAAGGTTCTGCTAAACCTTCCACAAAATGTGTGTTTGATCAAGTGAATAGCAAAGGCTGTTGGTGAACTTCTGGAGAAGCAACCAGCCGGGGTGCCTCCTGGACTCATTCCCACTAGAGGGAATGGGCTTGATCCCATGCAAACTGCCCCCACCCTGCAAATTCAGAGCAGGGAAATGCACCCGTGTCTTTGGTTCATACACCGAATACGTGCTCTACCTGGGCTGTTTCTGAGATAAGACTTGGGAATTTGTAGAGAGAGGAGAAAATAAAAATGCCAAAGTGATATCCAGCACGTGAAAAAGGGCTGGAGACACGCACACTTTTAGCCTGCAAGTTATTAATTGTGCACGGGCACTTTGTGTATTTCTACACTGTGAAACCCCCAGAATATTTGTCTTACAATTACCATACAGCTTAAACCAATAAAACCCATCTTTTCTTTTTTTTTTTTATCTCCCCTTTTCCCTATAGGAATTGCAACATTTATTTTTTACCAACAATAGGAAAATATGCAAAAAATAGCCCTTAAAAGAAAAGGGGGGTGGAAAAAAAAAAGATCTGCTTTCTCTTTAAACCCATGAACAATAGAAGGTCACGTGCCGCAGTATCCTATCATTCAGCACATTAATAGCTGTGCTAGAGTAATTACACTTGTGGTATTTTTGCCTCAAGTGAAATTCTGAAATAAGAGGATGGAAATTATGATACTGCTGATAAATATTAATAAGTGAACTTTTAATTTTTTTGCCACAATATTCAAAATGCTAAGCATCTAGCTAATGCTGAAGCAGCCTGATATGTGTTTGCCTCCAGGGACTATGATGCTTTATGCACTTAAGAAAAAAGTTTAACGGAATTAAAATTTAATATCTAATTAGAGCAAGGCTAATATATTTTGAAATGAGTGGGGAAGACACACGCCTCTGTTGCATATTTGCTACAGTCATTAATCTTACCTGTAAAGCAGCATTGAGAGGTGTGCAGTAGGTGTGGCTGGTCTGTATGTTTTTAATAAGAGAAGGGTTACTGCATAAGAAAAACATAAAAAGGAGAGTTAAATGCAACCAACTTCCGTGCAAGCGTTTCAAGCATGTAATGCTTCCTCCCACACCAGAAAACTAGAGCTGAGACTGTTTTTCCACACAAGTTCTCTTTCATTTCTCTTTTTTTCTTTTTTTAAATTTAAAGAAAGTATCTGAGTTTTAGGCTATGGTTATCATATTTGCCTTTACTAAATAAGGAACATCATTATCTCTCAACGTTACCTCGCCATGTGTTCTACTACCCTGCGTTAGTAGCACATCTTGGCATCTCTACTCATTTGAGCTGTGTTCAGGAGAAATTCTCCAATATTCGTCTTGTCTGGGAGCCTGCTACCCTGTAAAGGTCCATCACGAGGAGGCTATGATCAAAAGCATCACGGGACATTTTAAATATTCCTTCAGACAAATTATTCCCCAAGTCGCTGGCAGCAGAGTCCCTTGCAACGGAGCAGGGGACTGGGATGAGAGAGGATCTGAGCCAAGTTATCTCCTGCCAGGTGGACAGCGAGCGGTCCTGGTGAGGGACTGCCTATGCTGTCATCCCACCGAGTCTGGGACTGTGGGCATGGAAGCACAATGGCAGGTACTGCTGCACTGCACACCATTCTGGTGTGCTATTTTGGACCCTTACTTTGGTCATCTTAAGTTCATGTAAGGGTCTGGATTTGAAGGAGGCGAACGGCAAGCATACCCGCTCTCTCCTCAGCAGGCCATCTGCACAGAATCTTAGAATCACAAGGTTGGAAGAGACCTTTGAGATCATTGAGTGCATATCCCAGGTTCCATCGCAGGGGGAAAAAAAAATAATTAAAAATTCATCAAGTACAAACTGAACAAAAAAGCACCAATGAAAAAAAAAATCTCCAAAAAAGTGTTATCACTCACTAGGCATATTTATTTTTGTTCTTCTCACGTGGGGATATATCATGGTGAGAAGAGTCTTAACTGAGGCCCTCCCACAGGGACCCGCAAGGATCAGTTGTCCTGGTGAGATGGCCTTCGAGTAAAGGTCAAAGAAAATTGCTTTGGGAACCCCAGGAATATTGGTGCATGGTTGCTGTAGACACAGGATGGCCTGTTGATTATCATCTTTACAGCTGGTCTCACTGCACTTTCCAACTTTTTAAAGGTAATTCAGTGTTTCTGTCTCACAAGCACCTTACTCTGTTTTTCATTAAGAGTTGCAAAACAAAGCATACAACTGAAAGCAAAGGAAAACATCAGAATTAAAACTTATCTGAAGCCTTTCCTGGCATATATCTGTCTTCCTGACAGGTCTACAGCAGCATATCTGCGTTAGCGTGGCTAATTATTTGAGTCTACATTGCACTATAAACAAATGCTACAACAAACATGTCAAAGTAGAGGTATTACTACAGGCATTTGGATTATCAGAGTAGGACACACAAAATACACGTAACAACCAAAAATTTAGTTTCTTTAGCAGCAAAGGTGATGTCACTATTTCATGAAATGCAAGTCTACATGAGATGGGTAAATCATGCAAAGCAAAGCAACAGCAGAAAAAAAAAATTAAAGCAAGTAAAAGCTCTTACTGTGCAACAAGCTCGCCAAAGTTTTCATCAGGGCAGTATTTTCGAGGACGGCCTCGTTGAATATGACGGCCACGTTTAAACTCTTCATCATCAACAGTCCAAAAGGACCCAAACTCATCCTCTACTCTGATAAAGCACTTATGCAGTGAGAGGTTGGTGCGAATGGCACCCTGGGACAAGAGCAGCAGCAAAGGAGATGAAGTGGAAACAAAGGGACACGGGATCGGGGACAGAACAGACATCAAATACAGGGAAAAGGAAAAAGAAAATAAAATGCAATAAGCATAAGCAAATGGTTTGTGAGGGTTAATATGCATTGCCACCTAAAAGCTACTAGCATGTGATGCAACAAACACCAAGCAAGCAGGGTCAGGGTACTGGTGGGCATACAAACAGTAGTGATGAGATGTTTGTCTTGGTTTCCCTTAACTGAAACAATGCGAAACCACCTGCGGTAGGTCTAACACCAGCTAGCAGCCAAAAGCCTCTACGTTAAACTGTAAGCATGATCCAAGCTAGGCTAAGAAGTTCAAACATGGTGGACATACCCACTGATCTTTTGTGGCCTTCGTTTTTGGAACTCTAGTTCATCCACTGTCCATACTGCCCCTTTAACGTTTTCTACTCGCACAAAACACTTGTGAAGACTAAGATTATGACGCACTGCATTCTGCAGCAAGTATAAAAGAGAAAACATTCAAAAACTTTCTATGAGAAAATGCTCATCATTGTCCAAGAACAGCAGCACAGTCAGCTTGACAGTCCTCATTTTGCAACGTTAAGCCCCTTCCCCTCCCCACACCCACTTGGTTTCCCCAGCTCTTTACAGCTTATTTTTCCAAAACCCAACATAAATATAAAAGCGTAAACCCCAGATTAGAAATTTAAGTTATTCTTAACAATTATCCCCGGCGTGAACGAGAACAGCCATCATTTTAAGCATGCACATCTTTTTAAGTTGTATAATACAGCAGGTTTCATACAGAACACAGGGAGAACACTGCTTAGACATTTTCAAAACAAATATACACGCTCTGCGGAGAAACTTCTCCTCTCCTGGAAAAGAAAGCAGTTAGAAAGAACAGAAGGGATTTCATCTAAGTACAGACGGCTCGACTTAGCAGAGAGGCACTGGAGCTGGTGTTGCTGTGGTTTCCCACAGCTGGGCTAATGCGAATCAGGTGCTGAACCTCCATCCACACCCACAGCACGGACTGGGGGGCTGGGGGAGGCTCGGCAGCACCCCACCAGCCGGCACAGCACTAACTCCTGCCTTCTCGGCTTGCTCTTATATGGAAGTTGGCTCCTATTTCTGGCAGACTACTGCACTGACTGATCTGAGGCTCTGCCAAGTGAAAACATGAGGAGGGCTCTCCGAAATAAAGTGATAATATCCCCACAGCTCATCACCCAGAGGGACCTTCGTTCATGGCATCCGATGTTCAGATGTCCTCTCTGCAGCTCAGCCCCTCCAACAGGCTCGGATCTTTGCTGAAGCTGGATCTTTGCTGAAGCCAGACACCCTGAGACCCCTCACCCAAGCCGTTGGCTTTTCCATCCTCGTTCCCTCTGACGTGGCATCGAGAACCTTGCCATTCCTCAAACCAAGGGCCATGCTCCTTCCCCTGTCCTGGAGTTTTCTGAGCAAATGCCCTCCTACAAAGCCACTCAGATCTGTACACTGAGCTTGTCCCCAGCACTGCTGAAAGGGGCTCAGTAAACAGGGAAAACAGAAGAAGCCATTTGCTGAAAATATGCAGGCGAACAAACTCCATCCATCATCACTGGCACCATTGATTTAGTCAATCTGGTTGACTCGTTAGCAGGCACAATGCCAGCCAAACACATGGCCTGGGTCTAGGCAACCAAGATACTACAAGGTTTTTTTTTCCTTCCGTTGTCGTAGTCTTTTTTTTTTTTTTAATGAACATCAGGTCTGGATGGTGAAAGGGAGCTCTAATCATGAATGTCTAAATCACTGTGCAAACAAAGGGTACGAACAGCGCATTTGTCATGCAAATGAAGAGGCAGTGGTGTGTGTGCATGGGAGGGGAAGGCTAAGAGTCTTTTCCTACTTTTCTACTTCTCTGCAATTGCTAGTACCATCCCCACACTCCTGGTCCCTCGCACGGGGGAAAAATCAGGGCTCAGAATGCCTTTGCTCAGCACACACTGAAGTGCAAACACGTTTCCTCTGGCTGTAGGTGCCCAGTCCTGGCTCTGTGGCAGGGTCTAGGCACTTTTTTAACATTGATCTGTTCGTAAACCAGTGGAAAAACAAAGCCTGAATATGCCGGTCCTCTCAGCAAAGCAGAAAGCTAGCCCAAAGTCAACCTGTCCATCAGGTCTGCTTCTTTACCCCCTTACTTTCTGCTGGTTTGATTTCTTAATGGATTGTTGTTGTTCCCTCCCACCTCTCCCAGATTTCACTGTTTTTGTTAAATTTTTTTGGCAAAATCCCTGATTTTGAGGCAGAGGAAAAACATGCAAACGCCCCGCACCTTAGCCAGCTCAGCAACTGCTGGTGGGTGCAACCAGTGCAACCCGACACAGGGCTGCGGGCCCACATCTGGGTAACTCAGGCAGTTTCCTGTGAAAATGGGAACACTGTCAAGTCTGAAGCAAAATGTAAGAATAATAATGCTATTTCCCCCCCAGTGAAAGCTGATCTTGCAGCTCGTGCAGCAGTTCATCGAATGCACGCAGTGAAGTTCAGCAAAGTGAGTCCTCAGAGTTTGTAAACAGTCTCTAAATACATGGTTGAGCAGAAATATTTGTGTTTTTCTTTAAATAAATTTAATGCTGGCGAAAAACTTTACAGTCAGTTCTTGTTCTCTTGAAGGCAACGTGGAATTGATGGTTAAGGCTGCCGGATCGGGCTCTTGCTGAACACGCCGAGATGGTCAAGTTGAATATTTGCAAGATGTCTATGAAGTGATGCCCTCACTTTCTATTTTCCATGTGATCACAGATTTAAGGAGATCACAGCAGGAAAAGAAAACAACAAGGGGTTTTGTTTCCCCTGACTCTGGATACTTGCTGCTTAACAGTTTCAGGCGAACAATACCCCAACGTTTCAGAGCCACACCTGCAGCCCGTGCCTTGTGGCTGCGACTCCGTGCCAGCAAATTACTCCAAAAAAATGAAAGCAAACAGACATTGCCTCTGACCTGTCAGAACCAGTTCACAGCGTTCCCCCAGCAATCAGCTTAACAGAAAAATTAGGAGCTATTATTGTAAGATTATATATTTACCTTGTTAAAAATATTTGTATGCAAGCCACTTTTGCAGAAAAATTACCCTGAACATGCTTGAATGTAGTAAATGAAAGGGTTTGTTATTTTAATAACTGCTCAGGCTCTGCTGTACTGCATTTTGGGAGAGAGGTTCATTTTTTAAAAGGGCTTTATTCCTGCACTCTTCTGTGTTTTTAAAAGAGGGTTCAGGGAAACTTGCCCACACCAAACCCTGACCCTAAACTTGGGGAACACTGACCCAAAGGCCCCCTGAGCATTAGCTGAAGGTGAGCGCAAATCAGCACGGATATATTCAAATTATTCTGATGCTGCAATTAGCCCCTTGTGCTCGGTCTGCGCCCCGTGGGCCCCCATCATGCCAATCTAGAGCTGCATTTTCATCCCTGCTGCTCCTGAAGGCTGGCATAAATCTGAGCAGTCTTCAGCACAAAAACTTCCATTACTTCGGTGGTTGCCAATTTTGCTTGTGCTAGTGGAACGTGGAGTGAAGCTTCTCTTCCCAGGTAGGTGAAGCAGGACCTGGACTTACACAATGTCAGGGTATCCAGGAGGGGGTCTCTAAATGGTGCCTGCCTTTCTGGGACAGGCCTTGTCCTTCCTGCAGGCTTGAGGGTCTGCAGTTCAAGCCTCTCTCCTCCTCTTCCTCTGCAGAAGCACACTGTAACCATGCGTGGCTTCAGGGACTGGATTTCACATGATGCACAAAGCTAATTCCTTGAACCAGCCTCTCTGGAGGCATGGCTGGGGGTGCCTGCTGCCTCCTTCCACTCACTCCTCCATTTCCCTTCCCTTTGCTGCTGGAATTAAATAGGATTTTTACTTTAGCACCCACACCTGCAGCTGTTGAAAAGTCCTACTGGAACTACTCCAGCAGCAAAAGACAGGCAGGTCTAAAAGGATCTTAAATCAGGGAAAGTTAATTTCCTTTCTGGATAGTAAGGAAGCTGCAAAGTGGAACGCTGCTCATGTTTTCCAACTGCAATGAAGAATCAAAGCAGCAATCACAAGACTTTTCCTGAACCTGAGAGTTTCTAGACCAAGGCTGAAAATGTACAAAATTGCGCTGGGATATGAATTAAAAGCAAAACATGCTACTAAAACCCAAGCTAACTTCCAAGGACCATTTTTAGCCCCATCCGCCAGAAGGAATTATTCCTAAATGCAGGCTGAGACAGGAAAAACTGAAAGAGCTGATGAAACAGCATGTATGGGATATACTCGTTCTACCTGGTCATTTGAAGTTGTTTGAGAGCAGCAGAATGGTCTAGATTAGGAGGGGGTCAAAGTACCAGAAGTGCCATTTTTACAGCAATACAAGATCCTATTATTTCATTCGTTCATTTGGAATTGCACTGGCTTCTGAAGCCAGTGTGGCTGTTATAATGCAATATGTATATCTATATTTACATACAACATAAATGCATATAAACATATATTACTTATATATATATATATATAAGGGAAAAAGTAGCTCCCCAAAATATAAAATAAACTCCCCAGACTGCTTATCTACCAATGTCTGAGGTGGTAATGGTAGGAAATTGAGGCACCCATGTGAAGTTTAAGCACATTTCTTATTGTGAGGCTTGCTTCTCACCTATTACATTCAATAAGCTTCTGCTGTGTGATTAAAAGGAAAAATAAAAGAGGAAGTTTGTAACAGAGCGGTACACATAGTTAAGAGTCAACTGATTGAGGGAAGAAGTGCACTGGTCTATAGATCCTAGAGAAAGAAGCAGTGGTTGTGAGAACAGTCTGCATAACTAAAGAGACAAACAGTGTATCTTCTACTGACACAATAACTTTACCTCTTTTTTTTTTTTTCCTTCTTTTTTTTTCCCCCCCTAATATGTTCCAGCTGAAGGGCTTGAGTTTCACTGCTAGCAGCAACCACACAGAGGAACTCGCGGCATAATCACGGAACATAAAAGCCAATAATGGGGATTCAATTAGTGGTTTCCAAAGGCAGAAGACTTTTTTCTGCCAAATATCAAATTGTTCCTGCAGATAAGGCACCCAGTGTGTGTCAAAACTGCCGATGTAAATCTTCATGTCCACATGTCGCTACAATTTGTTATGTCATCAGCAGCGCCTATTCTGTACATGTCAGATATCAAAGGCGAGAGGCGCGGGCGGGCTGGGGCTTACCTTCCACGTCGCCGCGTTGCGTCTGAAGTAAGCAAACATTCGCGTGAACCAGTTGTAGATTTCATTTAGTGTTAGCTGTTTTTCTGGAGATTCGAGGATGGCCTTGTGAAGCAAAGCGATTACAAGGTGAGTTACAAGTGCAGTGGTACAGAAATAGGCCCGCAGTTTTTCTTTTACCAAACACAAAAAGGGAAGACAGAAACGAAGGAGGGAAGCAGGAAAGGAGAGATTTCGAGCAAAAAAATCCAAAGGAGGGTTTTTCACAATATGAACTAAGATTAATGGCTGTATTTAACAGTTCAATGGCAAAATTCAAAATGGAATTATCTAATTGTTTTGAGTTTTTATTTCTGTTTCCTTACAGAAATATTAATTTATTAGTCATTCATAAAGCAGAATCAAAGAGAAATGCAAAACATTTCACTAGCTGATTAAAGCTCAGTAATTATTTAGAGCTCAGATTAATTCTAGGGATCAGAGATTACTGTAGCTTGTGATAATTGACTTGCCATCTTTAAACAGGCTCATTTTCACTGTTGTGTGAAATGAATTTCCTAATAATCACATCGTATTGTAATACTTAATCAAAAGCAATTATGTTATATATTGCAGTTCTAAAAACCCTTATAGTAAAGGTTTGAGCATGTGAGCACGCTTACATACCAAAGGTTTGAAAATCTATTTAATCCAGAGTGTGCACATATAGGAAGATGCTTTTTTCCCTCTCCTAATCCAAATGCGTGTGTTCGGTTGAGCTTACCTGTCTAATTAAAGATGCATACGTGAATGGTGGTCTAACTTCTGCGTTCTTGTAAAATTCTTGGTTCTGGGCAATATCTGCTAAATAAGAGCAGTTGTTCTGTTATTATCACAGCCTGCTGCTGCCAGGCTGCAGGCAACTGCATGCCAGCCCTGCCAAAGGGGCTGTGCCACCAGAACACCCCTTTACCTGAAGAAATGGGGACGTTGTATTTATCCGAGTACCGCCTCCGGATGGGTCCGACATTGTGCATGCTCGTGGTAGTGATGACCGACGGTCCCTGCGTGACGGGAGTGATGGGTGCAGTCGGGGTGGTGGGAGTATGAGGTAAGCTCTGCGGAGACGCCTCAGATGCGGTCTTGGAAAGCGTGACGCTCGATACCAGATTCAGCTGCGGAGGGAAGGATGAGGATTTTGTTACAAACAGCAATTCGGGCTAATTAAGGGCTGCAGAGAAAATTCTCCATCACGGGGTCTTCCTCCGTTCGAAGCAGGCAGCGCTGGCCGAGCACTGGTTTCGGCCCAAAGCGCTGTTGTAACCTCTCCATCAGGAGCCAGCAAAGGGAAATAAATATATACATTTCCGGATAGATTTAAAAAGGAAAAAAAAAAAAGGATAATGTTGCCTGCTGCCAGAACTACAAATTGTGGATTTTTATCTAAACCTTAAATAAAGATCTCACACAGTACATAATCATTTTAATATTTTATTTTAGTTCCATTGTTTCAGAATCTAAACCCCGCAGGTCTCTTATTTCCATGCTATCATTATGCATGGCTTCTAATCAATCTTCTTGGATATTTCATTGAAGGCATCAGGCTTAAAATAAAAGGCAAGACTTTCCTAGGGACGTACTGAGGAGAAATGCAATCTCTTTCTTTAGCACGTGGACCTTTTTTTTCTTTTTTCTTCTTCCTCCTTCCCCTTTCCCTCTGTTCATCCATTTTAAAAGCAAAGCCCAGACTAGGTTAACGCTGGAATAATTTAATTAATCACACTGCATGAAATCCTGCAAGCATTCAGGCCAGCAGAAGTGGCACTGCTCTTTTTTCTTTCCCTCTCCTAGGACGGAAGGCGTGAGCGTTACCTGCACGAAGCCCAGCCCTGGATGGATGGCGGCATGCCACAGTGGGCTGTAAAACACAACTGCCTCTGGGATTGAGTATCAAACCCAGCTCCGTCTCCAGCGTTTTCGATACACAACCCTATTTATATAACCGGCATCCACATTCCTCTCCTGCTCTGTTTCAATAGGTCGCTCCCGCTGAAGTATTTTAAACAAACAATCCAATCTCTTAACTACAACATCAGAAAGGAGGACAGAGAAAAGAGCTCTTTGACTACTTCCACATTTCCTTCCCCGAGGCCGTTTTGCGAATAATATTAGTGAAATCCTGACCCCACTGCAGTCGGTAGCAGAATTCCTACTGAATTGAACTGGGCCAGAATTTTACAACTTTTGTTCGTGATTAAAACCACTTTTTGCTGGAAATGAAACCTTTTTGGATGAAGGCAAGGCTATGCTCCCAAACATCCCATGTTTATCCATAAGGCGCTGCCTTAATTTTCCTTGTACAAAAGTAACCAGTTAAGGAAACTCCCATCAGTATCCCTCCAATGATTTAGTAGCCACAAATAAAATTTCTTTCCATAAATAATAGCATTTATCCAAAACAAAGGCACTGGAAACTAAAGGGCTCTAACATTACAGAAAAGATACCAACACAAAAAGCTCAATGCTCACAGACAGGGCGCAGCGAAGGGATGGATAAATTGTGATTGCTTTTCCTTTCCAGCGTGAGCCAAGGGACACTCAGCCACCAACACTGGGTGCTGTATATGGCTGTGGTGGCAGCTCAAGCAACACTCCAAGTGGAGGAGGTGGTGAGCAGCAGGCCTGCAAATACCCATCTTGCTCTGGAAGGCGCACGCAAAGGACACTTCTCATTTCCCCATTTCCAATGGGAAATATTTAACACTTCTGGGCAAGGCCAGGAGTGCAAACCCAGTGAGGGATTGCAAAAGGCGGACAGCAGTGTCCCAGAGACTCCTGTGCTGGCATTAACCGCTCGCTGCGTGGGAGGAGATCATGGCTCCTCCAAGCCATGCCGTGCTGGGCACTGCAGCTGTGAGAGCCTGGTCTGTTTGTTGACTGGCGTGATTTAAGGACACCGATTAGGGACATGTATATAGTAACATCTCCCTGTTATCCATCTATCCATCTATTACATATGATAAAAGGACCAGTGACGATAATTATAGTACAACTGACAGGTCTCACCACGAAATTAAATCTACTGTATTTTATCTCAGTTTCTAAATGGACATTTTAACAGTCCAGTAACTACGAGCAAATCTGCATCAATTTTAAGTGCTCATCTCTAGCGCAGGCTCAGCAGCCAGGCCCTCCTGTTGGAAAGATCACTACTCCTGCTTCATCATTACAGCTCCAAGTACTCCATTTCAAAAGAGTCCCCTTCCTCCTTTAGTGCGTAAAAACTTAACATTTAATCTGCTTCTTCTAGGAAATTGCAAGGAAGGATCCACAAAGGTCAGCGTTCCATGCTTAAAGAACCTGAATTGAGTTAAAATTTCTTTAGGCTTTTCAGCATAGGTAGCAACTAGGAATAAACACAGAAAAGGACGAGCAAGGGGGGGGGGGGGTGTACTTTAACAGGCTTGACAAATGACACTGTGATTCACACCCACTGCTGGGCTGCCACTAATAAGCTACAGAGGAAGCAGCCAATCTCAGCTAATTACCAGATAAAATTGTATTGTAAGGACTCTAATTAGGAGATGCTTATGGAGGTGATCTAATGATTAAACGCTGCATCCGAGTGACCCCACCATCAATGTGCAGTGGTGCAAGATGTCACCGGAATATTTTGTAGAAACAGTAATTTTATTTCAAGGAGGGGAGTCAGTAATATTTGTAATAATGGCTATGAGGTAAACTAATTAAAAGACAGTTCCTAAAGGAAGACTGTGGCTTTGAGCAGCTGTGGCCGTTCCAAAACAAAGTGCCAAATCTCAACAGAGGAGCTGCAGTCAAGTGGAAAATTTCTGCCTGACCTCTGCTCTCGCTATTAATTTGCAGGAAAACTAATGACACATATACATATTCCCACAAAATTGTTCTAATTGCTAATTTGCCAAAGGAGCCCAGTTTCCAAATTAAACATGACTGCAGTCTGTGAGGAAAGAGAGAACAAAAAGCTGGAACGCAGTGAGTGTGCTGCGTTTCACCTCCGACAACCATCGGCGAGCCTGAACCAACAAGTTAATGAAACACGACCTTGTCGATGGCTAGCAAAGTTTTTCCGTTTTCCGTGTTTTATTTGATGACACTCTCCTCTTCCAGCCAGGGTCCGATCCCTGCTGGAGCTGTTAACAAGACACAAGCTAGGGTATGGGAGAAGAGGGCTGTGCTCCCTCCACAGACCCTGGCTGCCTCTTTCTTTGTTGGGTCTGTAGCGCAAAGGCTGAAAAATTGGTTGTGAATTAGAGCAGAATAACAAATTATGAATGGTGTTGGTTTTGTTGCCATCTTGAATCATTAATGTGAACAGTAAACTATTAAATCTTAATACTGGCGTCAATTATAAACGTGAAGGCAGCTGTGGATGATGACGGTGCTGGGCAAAAGTCAGGGCAGGGAGGGTTTCTTTTCCTGATGGAAGCTCGACACGGTTCCTCCCAGTTTGCATTTTCGATTTAGAAACAAGTTACTATGATTAGAAGTTGTTCCCGTTGGTATTTTGCAAACAGCCCGTTTCCCACACACCGTAATTTTTTGGATGAGGTGTCACTGCTGGGAGAGGGGAGGGAGCCTAAGCCATGGGGTTAGCACTTCAATGAGCCAGAACTCTTGCACTGCAGTACGGGCACGACGGGCACTCTCTAAGTATGAGATCAGCACAGTCCCTGCCCCGAAGAGTTTTGGGTTTGAAATGTTTCTGCTGGGCATAGGGGGGGGGAGGGAGGATTTCCTCCAGCAGTAAAAACAACAACAAACCCCAAAGACAAGAAAGGGAGAAAAACCCCAACAGAAAAAACACAAAACCCCACAGGTTTTAGGTCCTAAAATTCTTCAAATTCAAGCTCTGGACCTTGTTGGGTGCTTTGTTCAGTTTTGGCTTTTGGGAATGTTTCCTCACACTGCTTTAACTTCAGCATGAATGCCATAATTGTTTCAGCGCCCAATATCCTGTTTAGGATTATATTATTAACCTTCCCTTTGAAGAAATAGTCAAGTCTTCCTACCGAAGGTAAAGACCAAGTAATTTTCTTTCTTTAGACCTAAACAAGGCAGAGATAACCCTCTCCTTCACCAGTAAGTGGCCCTCCCACTACGGCCAAGTCTCAATTCTTTCTTTTTGTGTAAACTTTTTACATTACAATCATGGCTGCACATAAAGAAAAACCAACAACTCCACACACACACACACTTTGAAGCTCTTCAAAAAAAAGAAAAGAAAGGGGAAAAAATATATATGTAAGTATCACAGTGAGGCCATACCCACTGCTGCCAGACAGTGACTCCTCTGCAACAGACGCTACTGCTCTGGTCCCAACCAGAGCTGAGGATCTATCCTGGGACTAAACCACTGTGGAGCAGAGACTCCTTTTCTTGACACTGAGTGTAGGAGAGAAAGCCCAGTGTTAACACTGGGCCTAGAATTTTGGTAAACGCTGTGTCTTCCTCTCCTGTTTCAGGCTGGACACATCAGTGCGTTAGATGCAGAGCCTGGCAGGCAGCATCACTTAGCAGGTGTTGTTATTGGCAGGAACACTAAGGAAACCAAAGCTGAGGAGTGAGACTTAATGAAAACCAGTATATAAAAACAGCTTTTGTTGTGCTTGAGAATCTCTCTTTATTGCTGCATATCGTTATTTTTTCAAACTATAAAGTACAGCTACAGCAGCTAAACTGCTCAGTCATTACCTCAACAGTTAAAGGGCTGCTTTTTTTTCATGTTTTGTTATTACAGTTGCTAAAAACAGTATTTCAAAACAATCGTAACTGCTACGGCCAGAGTAAAAAAAATACATTAAAGATGGGATATCTAGCAGTGCACTTTATTTAAAGTGCCAAAAGTTTCTTTAAAAGTTTTCTGTCTATTTTTAAAAGATGGTTATAGCACCTAGTATGCAGAACTACTTGTTGCTTGATCCTTTTTCCTTTTCCTTCCCTTCCTATGAACTTCGACATATGTTAATCCCCCCAAAAGAAAGCATATTTCCATTTCAACCTATTATGCTGATCACTAACACCAATGAAAATCGCATGTAGGGGAAGGTATCTTAATAGCAAAACCAGAATGAAAACTCCTGAGAAATTATTGTTCTGGCTTTTTCTTTGCTTTCTTTTTTTTTAATCTTGAAAAAAATTCACTTTACAAAAACGTGTCATGGCATATTCTTTCCCAGCCAGCTTTGTTCTCACTTTGTTCAGGGCCTTTCGCCTCACCCAAACAACAAATGTAACAGCCACAGGAACAACTTCACGCACCCCAAGCCTTAAGCCAGGAGATACTTCCATTTTCTTTTAAAGTGCTGCACTGCTGGGTGATCTAATTGAAATGTTGGGTGTGGAAAGGTGGCTCTGAGCGCAACGCCAGCTCTCCCTCTCCTGTCACCCTCCAGGCTGCCCTCTGCATCAACAGTGACCTCACCACACATGTGCCTATCTGCCAATGATTTAGGCTTAAATCTCATCAGCTTAAATCTCATTGGCTTTACTAGAATGAAAGAGCTTTACTGAACAGAGGTCTTGGTGCACTGGTGTAGTGAAACACACTGGCGACTCCACTGCTCTTCCCAAGGTCAGAACTACAGCAAGCAGCTCAAAGCACCCGAAGGTGGGGATCTGATGGATGGACACACTGGACTGGAGAAGCAACCCTTGGTGGGTGAGTGTTAAATTGACACATGACCACCAAGAAACCAGCTGTTGTCCATCTGGTCCCAACAACACCCACTTGGCTGCTGCCTGAAGCCCAAAAGTTGAGACCAACGGTACCAGTGGTGGGTACGGATTACAAATGGCACGTGGTTAACACAGATGCGTGGTAAGCACCGCAGTCACCAATTTTACCTGCCAGTAACAAAATATTTTAAATACAAGCATTAAGATCCTTTAAGCAGAATCAAAGCATTTCCTCAGCCCTGAAAAGGCTGTAATTTTAAATCCCAACTCACTGCTATGCTTGGATTCCCAGCCGCTCTCTCCTTTAAAATCACCCATGTACTGTAATATATTAATTCTAACATACACCTTGCATTAGTTATGTTGAGGGAAAAAAAAATTAATTACTGGATGTAAAGAATACTTTGCACTGCAATAATGGTCATCAGATCTTTTTACCAAAGTCCTATCCCACTGAGTTAAAAGGACCGGGGTCTAGCACACTCTATGCAACGCCTGTGTATTTTTTTCACTGGGAAAGCACGATTTATGCAAAACACTATACTTCCACATTTTTATAATTAATTTTCAAATGCTTCACCTATACATATTTTAATAATTTCTGATTTATCAGATGGTATCTATAATAAATTTTTCTATATTTCAATAAATGAAAAGAAGGCAGTTTCAATCCAACAACAGAGTGCCACACAATATAGGCCTGTCAGGCACCAATTTTTACTTCTAACATGTAAGTTAAAGGATAAGGAATTTATAATGCTGCCTGTGAACGAAACCACTTTTCATACACAAATGTGATCTTTTTTTTTTTCCAAAGGGTAATACAACAGTACATTTACATAAACTAATCCAAACAATCTATGTATTTGACAATGGCAAACCTCACACAGACTGCCTATTGTTGGTTTACATCTTGGAGTTCTTTATGTTGGCTTGTAACACTGCTCTAGCTGTCAAAGGTTTGACTTGGACTCTAAATAAATGGTTATAGAAGTGCTGTGCAGCGATATTGGACTTCTTTGCAAAAGAAAACCTGCTGTGTATGAATTCAAAAGCTATTAATTTTTCAGTCAAAAATATTCATGCCTATTTCTTTTAATAAAGAAACACTGTGCTGAGCAACTGAGAGATAATGTTGACTAGTGGTACAGAATTTTCAATAGAGCAGTTAAAAATAAATTTAGTAGGAGGTCCCCAACAAAGCTATAATTTTCCAGAATGTAAAACATTTTTAATACTAATCAAGACAGCCCTTTTCCCCCTGCGTTCACTTTTTTTTCCCACTTTTTTTTTTATCCCCCACCCCTCCTTCCACTGCTTTTCCCTGTTTATTAGCTGTTAACACTAATCTTCATGGCGACACCGCCTGGTATCTCTGTAGCCTACAACACCCCGCGAAAGCTTCCTGCCTTCCGCGGCCGAGCATCGATCATGAGCTGCCTTGCCAAACGCCGCTCGCCTTCTTATGATTTCCTCCCTTTAGTTTTTAATCCTTCCTCCTGAGGGGCACCGCTGTTATGAAAGGCCTCAAGGCAGAGTGCTTTGAGACTCCCAGATTATTCCGCTGTTTTAATTTTTAATCCAGTAAGAGCTATAGAAACCAAACCTCCTCCCCATTCTGTTGGGTCTACATACTTTGCCAACAATGCGGCGAAGCATTTGCATTCAAGCTGAGATGGATGCGTGGAACTAGAAGAATGCTATTTTTATAGACAGTGTAAGTAGTTTCTACTCTAGAGGGTTGGTACCCACCAGATCAAGCAATCTTCGGCAGCTCAAATGGAAGAGTTTATACCTACCACTCAACCCTCCCCAAGAAGGCACCAAAATTTCCCATTGACTTTGACATCTGCTCCAATGTTGAATAGCCCGTGATCTCCTGCCTAGTAGCCTCCCTATGCAACTCTGCAGCCATTTATTTCCAACTACATGGAAACTGAGAAATCCTTTTCTAGTAAAAATGGGTGCGCGAAGTGTTTAATGATTTTATGTTCTCTATCTCTGTAATGTGTTCTGTTTCAGACATTAATTTTGTCTACCAACTGCATCTTGGCAGGCTACCATATTTGCTGGGTTAATAGTCTGACTCCTTTTTATTTCTATCACCATAAATCACACATATATGGGTGTGTGTTTGCTTTATTTATAGAAAAAAAATCAGTCAAAACAGATAAACCAATACTTTGTCATTATGCTGCATCATTGCATATTGATTAAAATTGCTAGTACTAACTATAGATTGTCAACGCTCAATTAATTTTCACACAATGACTCAAAGCAAAATCAAATAAAGCCAGTGTACCTTTAAATCTTACAAATCTTAAAATCAAGAAGCAAAGCACTCTCTCCACTTTGAATAATCATTGGAAGCTCTGTGGAACATTTTCAGCATTAAGAGGTTGGGAGAAAACAACAGCTGAAGCAGAGTAATTTTGGCCAGGGAAGGAGATGGTGGATTCGCATGGGTTTGAGTGTACTCAGGAGTCGCCTTGAGCTGCAAAGCCACTTGCACCCCCTGCACCCCCTTTTTTCAAGGGCAATCTGGGGCAGAGAAGGTCTCCCTTCTGAACTTCAACAGTGTAAAACCTGATACTGGGTAACCGTGACTATCCTCAAAACATGCTGCTAGAGCCTGTTCTGCTATAAATGTCTGTCAGACAAGGAGAAAGCAACATAAATACAGTAAATTTAATTTAATTACATCTCCTTCCTAACACTTCCTAAGATTTCATGCAAGTCGGCCCGATGTAAAGCGACTGACAGGCTATCACGAGGCCAGTACAAGGCTCAGTGCATCAGCTTTAGGGCAAAACTTCTTTCCAACTCCCTGAAGAGAGGGAGATGACAAAGCCCAAGTGCCTATGGAGGTGCTTCCTGCGAAGGAGGGCTTTGCATCTCCTCACTGCATCGCTCCGAAGCGTGCCAGTGCTTTGCATTGTGCGCAAAGAACATGGGGAACAGGAAGATGAACAGGAAAGAGAGGTCTGTTGTGGGGTTTTTGTTTCCTTTTGGCACAGTTCAGTACTTACGGGCTGAGGGGTGGTTTTTGGTTCAGTCGACTTCACATGCAGGTGCGTCATCATGGCTTGCAGGCGCTCTTTGTCTTTTGCAAGCTGAAAAGGGGAGGGGGTGGGGAGAGAGAAAAAAAAAACAACCCTCTGTTACTCGTAGGAATAGAACCCAGCCTCTGCTTACTCCTAATTAAACAGTTGGCACCGAGGCGCGAGACAGAAGAGTTTTATTGCTGAGTAGTTTGGAAATTGTATACGCGCTGTTCGTGAGGTAAAACTAAGGCCTGGTGCTGGATGTCACTGCTTCCCAAAGCAAAACGCATTAGCCCTGGAGTGAGAAGAGCTAGACCTGCTGGCACCACCAGCTTCACTCTAGCCCTGACAGCTAAAAGACAACAGTGAATCATGTTTATTAACCAGCCCTGCTCCGGTTCGGGAGGCATGCAGAAAGCAAGCAGGGCAGCAGCTCCAAGATGTGTTTGCCTCCTTTCAGACCAGAAATGGACCATGGCTTCTACGTCAGGTATGGGCTTTGCGACACGAGGCACTTCTGTGGGGCACAGAGGGCGGCCTCGACCCTAGAAAAAGCTCTGCCTTTACTTGAGAAGGTGGCACAGCCCCTTGGTTGGCCATTCTGGGCTGCCAGGCTGGGAACTTGGGCATGGAGCAGGAGCAGCGGGGCGAGCTGCCAGCATCCCTTCCGCATATACCCGAGGGCAGCAGGGTGGGAATGGCTAGCAGTGTCTGGAACCTCCCCTGTGCGTTCATGGTCATGAGGCTGATGCTTTTACCCTTTCTCATCAGTCGAATCGGGCCCAAGAGCTGGGGCAGAGCTCCTGCTCTGGAAGCCTCTTGCATTTTTTGGGTTGAGATCTATACCGGGTCACAGCTGGTGTCTCTGGTTCATACCATACGCACCCTTGGCCCAGATGGCTTTCCAATACATTTCAATACACTGGACAGACACTAAATCTCATTATTTTTGGAAACAAGAAATTTTTTTGTATGCGCAAATAGGACTTTTTCCAGGTGCTCTACAAAAAAAAAAAAAAAAGGCAACAGTGGAAAGATATTAAGAAATAATAGTAATGAAAAAGGGGTGTTGTTAAGCTACATGCCCAACATAAAGGCTCCTGTTTCCAACAGGACTTGGATCAGGTCCTCACAGATGACATTTTTTGCAGAGCCGAGTTTTTGCTGTAGACATTCCCGGTGCCAAGAGGAGAACTGTGCTGGCATTCCTGCAAAACTTTAAACAACCTGCCCACCTTATCATCGTCATCTGTTTGTAGCAGTGAAGTTGGGCTAAGTGTATATAAAAGGAGACTTGGTCATAAATCCTTGATTCAGCCTTACAGTCAAGGTTGTGTTGCTCTTCGCAAGGTGAGGGGTTTCTGACCATGCCAGAAAGGTGTCACGACGGGATAAAACTTGGCACAGGGGTTTCCAAGACAGGAATTAAATAAAGGAAAAAATGGTGTTACCGGTGTGTGCTCTGGAAGTGGAAAAGCAAAGAATGGCCGGGCTTTTCACACAGCTGCTCTTCCCTTGGTCAAACATCTCAAGAGCGAGAGAGAGAAAACCTGACACCTACAGATCTCCAGCCATCTCATCAACAGATATGCACTGGAATTCAGGGAAGGGCTGAAGGGCAGCGAGGGGCTCTTATCACAGAGCTGCAGCAGAAACTTCTCCCTCCAGAGAGTCCTCTAAGGACCTCTTCAGAGAAAGGAGAGGTCTCACCCCTCAGCCGCTGTGCTTCACACCAAACAAATTAAAAACCGAGGAGAAGCTGTACTCTCAGCTCTGTTGTGCAATCTCTCCTCCGTAGCAGACTCTGGGCATTGTATTTTGGTGCATGGGCTACTGCAGAAGAACAACATCTAGCCAAAACAGACAAAAAGCAGGACCCAAAGGCTTCCTGCCCACACCAGCACGGTGGCAGGAGGGAAAGGGGCTTTAGCAGCACAGGGTACACCCCTCCGAACAGCCAGGGTCCTCCTCCTCCATCGTCTTAGCAATGCTTTCAATGCTGTTTCTGGTGGATGGAGGTTATTAAAGATCCTCTCGACATTTCAGGCAGACACACACTAGCATTTTGTCATAGTCTAGGAATTCAAACACTCACCCAGTTAGGCAGGAGTTTAAATTATGAAAAATAGAGGTCTCTCAGTTTCAAAGCACTGAAGAGAAGTAAAAAAATCTGAAGAATTTCTTTAAACTGTTTTTCCCTTAGGTCAGGAAGCAGTAGTGATATAAAACTCGAATGCCACTGGTAGCCTGTCCAGTCAGTGGGGTCATGCAAAAGAGGCCACGAGGGCTTGCTTGGGTATGGGTGGCAGCCAGCTCTCACTGGTGGCACCTACTGGAGGGCAGATGGGACATAAACTGGGATTATTGGTAGATGTGCTATAAAATGCTCTTGATGTACTGGTAGTGTTTCATGGGCAAGGGCTGTTGTGTCATGTATGAAAGGATCTGCTCTGTACAGGGGGTCATCAGACCCATCTGAAGCCTCATTCTTTTTTCCTACACCCATTTGGCAGGAGTTTTCAGATGCCCACACCCTGTTCTTCATGAACAGCCTGAGTTTGTGATGTGTCCCTGTCCTTGGTGGGGTACAACCATGATTTAGGTGCCTGACTGTGGTTTAACAGAAAACACATTCAGAGCAAAGTACCTGCCTTGCAAACGTGGATGCCAAGATACATGCTTGGCCCCAGATAGGTTCTCAAATCCTAAAACTACACAGGTAGGAAAGGCAGGAGAGGGAAGACACAAAAAGCGCAGGGCAGAAGGGGCTCAGGTGAGGGGGCAGTATGGGAGACTGGTGACCGAGGAGTGAGAGAGAAGAAGGCATTAGGCACAGATGGTGGAGAAATCACACAGGAGGAAAACCAGACAGAACATAATGTCAAGGAGCAGGGATGTGAAAATGGAAACCCCATGAGGGCATTCAACAGGAGCAACATGGCTGCATCAATAAAAAGGGGAGATCATTTAAGCAGCAGGGCTTTGGACAGACCAAGGACAAAGGAGAAGAAAGCCAGTCATGGGCAGTGCAAGAGACACCCAAGACGCAGACACTTCCCTTCCATTATGTGCCTAGAAAGGTCTAGGACCCACTTTTCCTGAGTGACAATGGATGTTTCAGGAAAACAGGACCAAGCAGTGTTTTCACAACACTGAAAACGGGCAGCTGCCTTTGTGTTCTCCCATTTGGAGATACTTTTTTTGAACTTAATCATAGTCTTGTTGCTGTCCTGAAATGTCATTTTTCCACTCAAAGGTGGTGCTACAAAATGGATGTGCTGCAAAATGGATGTCCTATTCCAACTAAGATCTAGCTAAGGACAGGGATATGTTGCCGTGTTTGTGTTTTACCCAGCAGCCCAATTCTCACTATTTATAATGGCAACAAATGATCATGTCAAGATGGTTTAAACAAAGCGAAATATGAGAAGATCTCTACCTTGTCTGTGATATTTTAAGTATGTTTGTGATGGAAATGTTGAAACCAAAGCTTTGAGATACTTCTGCAAAGGGGCATCTGCAAGCAAACACGAAACAGCTCTGACCTGTTTGGGTTTTTTTAAGAAAAAAAGAGAATCTAAAAATTCCTTTCTTTAAAAGGTATTACACTTACCTCTGTCTAAAACTGATAAACTGGTAAAACTGATAAAACTGCTGTGCCTAAATTAAATAAGAGCACCTAGCAAAAAAGAAAGGCTTGCATTTGGGTCCATCACATCCAAAACCTGAAATGCATCCCTTGGGTGGAATGAGTTTGTTGAATTCTACCCTTGTCCTAATGGGGCTGTTCATGCGTGAGATGGTGTGGCACTTAGATCTTGCCACGGTGTAAGGACCCTGAACAGAATGTGACATTTCACAGCTCCACTGGAAGGAAAGGTTTCTTGGCAGTGCTGAGCTCTGTGGGTCAAAGGGAAAGGCTATGTGTCTCTCTCTTCCTCAGAGCCGATCACGGGGCTTGTGGCAGCCACTGGGATGGTAACCGTTCCACTGCCAGAGTATCAGGTCAAAGGTCTTACTCCAACTGCTGACGACACTGTTGAGTGTCATTAAAAACCCTGCTGTTGGGCCAGGCATTGGTTTTAATACGGTCCAATGCAAAAACAGGTCACGGCCAGACAAAGGAGGCATTGGAGGACAAATCCTCACATACTACTTGGCAGAATTATTTTTACGTATCAGAGGACTGATACATAGGATAAAAGGACAGGGAACTGAGAGTTACAGATGCATTACAGAAGCAGGACCACCCTCCACCTATCCTTGCTGGCCAACGCATAGATGTTCTCATTCTGCTACCAACATCCCTTAATTTAACCAATTAAGCCTCCAGTTCATCCTACCAGCATCCCTTAATTCAACCAATTAAGCCTCCAGTTCATCCTATCTGCCATGCTAGTATGAATGTTAAGAACAAATCCAGAACTTTTTGAAATGACGTTCTCCTCCTGGGGCCCTGATGCTGCCTTCCCGTGCAATGACTCTATGCTAAGAGGCACTCCCCAGCACTGAGTTATCTATCAGTCACTAGTAACAATCAGCACAATGCACTGCTGATAAAACTTAAAAAAAATAAAAATCTTCTCCAGGGCTTATGGAGAGGTGGCAACCAAGTATCATCTCTGTCCTGTCCCAGTGCTAACACAGGGCATCCTTCTGCAGCTCCAGGCGCAGCCCTTCCCTGTGATGGCAGAAGGATTAACGCTTTTCAAGCTGGCTGCAACTAAAGAATTTACATTTACCTTCAGCCTGAAAATTAGATCTTGGTTAAAGATTACCTCGTACCTGAGTTTTCCAGGAAGACTGAAGATTTTTCTTTTCTTCCCCCTTTTTTTTCCCCCCTAATTCCCGAGAAACTTGTTAAAATAACAGCCCGTTTCTCATAAGGTTTTCTGTGAGACTCTGATATTTTATGACTGGTAGTTCGATTTTTATAAAACTTGCATTAAAATAAGTTTATATTGCTTCAGCTAATAGTGAAAGAGTGTCATGACCAGCGTGTTCCTGAAAGTAAAATTTAGGAAATATCTATGAAAGAAAAAGGGTAATTTGTAAGATAAGAAGATAAAAGGCGTTGGGTTTTTTTTTTTTAAATGCTTATCTTGAAAAGTAACAACAAGAAGTTTAAGTGTGTTTTTGCTGATTTTTCTCTCCAACTATTTGAAGCTATAAATGACTTAACTCAGTAAAATTCCAAATGTAATTATCTTCTGTACTTAGCCCAAGGCTTTCCATATATCTCTATGCTGCTGTCTTGCATACAAAATAGGGTTTTCAATAGCTGGTAACTATATAATGTACAACATTGTTTTAATTTCCCCTTCTTTGCTAACCTCTTGCCTACACACAGACACACTGTCAAAGCCGCCCAGCCAGACCAGCGAGGTGCAGGGAGACAGAAAGGACTCAAAAGCATTTGGAAAGGCAGTTACACAAACAGCTCATGCCTTCTGCAACACATTCAATATATTTCAATACACCGCTTTTTGGGCACCTAGCCCCCCCTCATTTGCTACAAATGGCAAAAAATGAAAGTAGTATTGGGGATAGGAATACTAAGAGTAATAGGAGAAATAGGAATAGTAGGAATAGCAGGAATGATAGGAATAGGAATGGCAATAATAATAATTTTTAAAAATGGAGAGTGTTAGTATATGGGAGAACACCAAACAAGCCAGATCATGCAGCGTTTTGAAATAAACATCAACCATTTCCTCCAAGTATCAACAACTCTAAATAAAGGGGACCATATTCTGCCCGCCCCCTCTACCCTCCACCCCCCCCACTTTCCACCCCCCCACCCTGGGTGAGTATAAAAAGCATTAGATACACACTGATGGATTTCCAATCAGCCTGTTTAAGTTTCCTATTTCTTTTCAAGTTACAGTTTAGAAAAGAGGAAATGAAGCTGCAGTTTCTTTTGACGGTTTTTAAAACTACTACAAGAAGGGTTTGAAAGCTGGTTTTCAATCATAGGTGGGGGGGAGGGAAGCAGAACTCATTTTTGTTGCTGTCGAGAATTGGATTTGATTAATACTGAGGTAATATTAAAATAAATTTTATTTTACCTGT